>JAHBMJ010002429.1:0-16867 GCA_018398765.1 Chromera velia | reverse complement strand
CCACTCCCACTCCAAGATACACCCAAACACACATACATACATACACACACACACATACACACACACACATACATACACACATACATACACACACACATACACACACACACACACACGCACATAAACGCACGCACACACACACACACACACACACACACACACACATGCACATGCACATGCACATACACATACACATACACACACACACACACACACTCACACTCACACTCACATACTCACACACACACACACACACAAACACAAATTAGTGGAAACAACATTTGAAGCACATATACAGTTTTTGAGCTGAATCAATATTCGCCACCACAGTTAAGTTTGTCATTCTAAAATTCGCAGAGTTCCGGAAGCAGGAGGTGCATTTTTCGCAAAAGATCGATGAAACGCTTTCTCGACAAGCGCTCCTTTGTCTTTTTGCGGCCACCCCCAGACTTCGCTCTTCTCTTTCCTCATCTGGAGGCTCCCCCCTGCCCCCCGGGCTTTCAAAGGCCGAAGGGACTCAATCCCTGCAGCACCCAAACGGGTGGCCGTCATGTCTGCACGCCGCCTGGCAGCCTCAAGGGCAACACCCATCTTCTCCTTCTCCTGTAGCACCTCGGCGATCTGCCCCCGCAGCCACTCCGTCTCTGTCCGCAAAGCCGTCAGCTGTTGCACAACCGGATGGTGCGAGAGACGGGACAAGACCTTCGCTTGGGGGTCTCCAGAGGCTCCAAAGAGCCGAGAAGGGTCCGGAGGGGTGCACCCTGGCAGACCCGCCTCTGGGGGACCCTCGACTGCCCCCCCTATCTTTCCCGTGATCTGGGCCATCTTCTTCGTGTTGTGGGCAGAGCAGGACGCCGGGTTGGTCTCCGGAGGCACCAGGGCCCCTGGGGTGAGGACGTCTTCAGTCAGGGCAAGCACCAGGAGCCTGAAGGAGAGTGAGGGATATGTGCATTTGTTATCTTGAGAACGAATCATTGATGCTGATGTGGAAGGAGAGCGTCAGCACGACACCATGATCCAAAGGAACATTTCGGGTTGATAGATATTTTTTCTCTCCCATCCCTCTCTTAATTGTACCCCTGCACGCTTTCTTTCTTCTCGACCAGTGGATCGCAGTTCTGATGCTCGCAAGTTTCTCTTCTCTGCAGCGCGGACCGCCTCTGAAATGACACGTCGAGGTGGATTGATTTTTTAAAAGACTAATCTGATGGAATCAGTCACGGCCCCTGAAGAAGCACCCCGCCTACTGAAGCACTGGATAAGTGAGTGAGCGAATGAATGAATATGCGAGCAGGCTGTGAAAGTATGCACCGTTCAGGAAACAATCGCGTGGACGCAGCACTCAAATGACCTCTCCCTCACTGACTTCCTTACTTATTGACGGACTGACTGACTGGAGGTCTGTGCGGTCCATGTACAGCATCGCAGAGGAGGCTGCCGACGACGACCCCGCGCAGATGTCTCTTGCCAGTGCCTGTGCCTCCACGCTGTGGCCGTACATCCTTTGCCAATTTGGGGGAGAGGTGCTTAGGGCAATGGGGAGAGGCAGGCGTTGCGTGGAGCTCCGTGGGAGAGAGGAGGGCCCCGGCATGCACTTCCTGTCCTTCTCTAGAGAACACCACTCTGTGATAGGCTCTGCAGTCACTCGTTGGGTGACTCCAGCTGAGGGCTCTCCTGGCGATCCCTCGTGACTGTAGGCAAACTCGGGGGAGGGCAGAGATGGCGCAGATCGCGTGGGTGCCATCTGCATCTGTCCGTTCATGGCTGCTTCTGGGTGTGAGACCAAGGCTGTGGTCCTGAGGTTGTCTTTCGAGTAGGGGAGGGAAAAGACCGTCGTGTCGCCTGCACCGTTCCTGTGGGTCTGTGTGGGACTCCACGTCGCGTCCTTCTTCCGTCGTGTCACCTCAGCAAGAGCCTCCGATGCGTTGGTGTTCCCCAATTGGAGCTGCCAAGAGATTATTTTGTGAAAACACGAGGAAGAATGACATGAAGAAAAGACAAATTCTATGCCATCGAATCGGGGCAAAGGAGGCGAGAAGCCATTGGTCATCAAAACGTCCAAGAGACAGAAGAAAAAATTTAAAGCAAGAATACTGGTGGTCAGTCATTCACTCTTCCAGCAGAAGAAGCCCTAGTCCCTTTTTCTTTGGACACGATTGATCCTCCCACTCAAAGGGATGTGATGCTTGCCGAAGCTCTGCATTCATTTTTGCAGTGCTTCAATTTCAACTGAAAATGCGCATATACACGAATTCACTCTATCCCCTTTGCCTTCTCTGTCTGACCTGCTGCCTCAAGTTGGTCCTCGTCGACGCTCTGAGATCTGTCGGCACTCTGGCTGCTGCGTCTGCCCAATAGTGGGCGATGCTCCTCTCAGGGCCCGGGACGTTGTGTCTTAGGCCTGGGCGTTTGGTGTGTTGCAGAAACCCACTGGCAATTTCTGGTTCGGGTTTCGTTTGGGTCTTCCCGCTTTTTTTCTTTTCACCCAGACTCCCCTTGGAGAGGCCCCCAAATTGGGATGTAGAGAGAAGGGAGGAGGGCATACGCATTCCTGGAGGGGGGGAGGGGGCCTCTGTTCGGCGCGCCTCGAGGACAGAGGCAAAAGCAACAGGGTGGGATAAGCCAAGAGAAGTGAACAGGTCAGCCCCCGTCGTGCGAGCATGGTACCTGGCAACCTGGCCTTTGAGGAGTTCGAAGTGAGACATTGAGAGCATCAATTTGGGGATCTGCACAGAGGGGGAGTGGGAGATGCTTTGTGTTTTCAAATGTCAACGGAAGAGAGCTGAAGTTCAGGATTCTCATACAGACTCTGGATTGTTAGACAAAATAACAGAGAGCCCTCTTGAGCTGGAGGGTCTGCGGGCAAGCCTGAAGGTGACTGTTTCTTTCATCTATCTCGATGCAAAAATGCACTTTCATGACAGTGCTTCTGCGCGTCTCTCGGTGGAGTTGCACGGCCCGTTTTGCCTGTATTGCTTTGAATGCAGGAGGGTGCAGGCCTGAGTCTATGTATGGTAATAGACAAGCGGGCTTTCATGATTGTCTCTTTCTACACTGCGCACTGCACCGACGTACCTTGATTGGTTTGTCCAACAGAGAGGTCTCGGGAAGGTCCGCACTCAGAGCGTCGGCGACCTGCAGGTACTCGGAAAGGAAAAGGACATGGGGATGGAGGCAGAAAACAAAAACAAAAACAAACACATCAGAGGGAGACAATGGAATTTCCGAGGAAGGGGAGAGGAAAGACTGGGAGGGACGTCACGAAGCTAGTATCCCAAAGTGATTTTTCCATCGATCGCTCTCAAAACAGGAATTCGAATGAATGAAAGGCCCGAGAAAAGAAGGCTGTAATTTAGGAGATCCTTCGATGCTTTTGTGTTCGACAAGAAGTTGAGTGCACGCATGTGCTTTTCTTTTACTTTGACACCTGTAGAGAAGAGAAGAGGCGATGCTTGCTTGCAGGTGAGACGGAGCAACGGCGAACCTGTTTGCTCATGTCGGTTGTCATCGACAATTTGTCGCCCAGAGATCGAGCGGTCTGCAAAAAAAAAAAAATCCACGAACGTGTACACAGAGCAAAATCTGCGAGACGACGGTCTCAGAGAGACGGGTGGTGTGTGACTTTTTGGATGACCCGCAACAAAACAGCGCATCTTAAATAAACTTTTCGGTCTGGGTGATCATAGGTGGTTCTTTTCGTATTCACCGTTTGGTTATTTGTTTGTTTGTTTTTCTGTTCCTTGGTTTTGTGCGTCTTCTCATTGCCAGTCCAAGCGTTTTGATGCCTTTGTGGGAAGAACGGCACTGATGCGCCTTTGGTCTCACCAAAAAAGTCAAAGCGAATAGGTACGCAGATATAGATAGTCACCACACACACACACACACACACAAAGAGAGAGAGACAGAGAGAGAGAGAGAGAGAGAACGTCAAAAAAGAGGACTGCTCTTTCTAACGACGAGCAGAATGGTTGCAAAGACGACGCAAGAACGGTTCATGTGCCCCCCCCCTCTTGCCCTGCCCACCTGCTCAATCAACTGTGCAAATGAGAGAGACTTCCCAAGTTGCATCGTCTCAATCCTCCTTCTCGTCATGGCCTGGTGTTTCTGCCAGAAGTGCCGCACCTGCAACAAATAAAGCAGGCGGCATGCAGTAGGGGGGCATCGATCGATCAAGCGGGTGGACGTGCGGTGAAAGAGAAACCACGATCGAGGGAGGGAGTCTTTCTTCTCTCTGTCTGTACAATGTTTTCGCCTGCAGACTTTTTTTTGGAGTCCGATTCCTCAAAAATGAAGGTCAGATCGCTTTCCAACGAATCGCTTGAGTCAACCAGAGACCCCAACCGGGTGAACAAGATGTCCATTTCTGTGTGGAGAGACCCTCTTTGGCTTGTGAAGCGATGGCGAACACTAAGGAGCGGAAGGCCCCCAATGGTCTGCTTCTCTTTCTTCTCTCGAATTCTAGATGCACGAGGGACTCAGACACTGAAGGAGTAAATGACTGACTGACTGACTGACTGACTGACTGACTGGCTGATTGACTGACTCACCATCTTCCCAGCTTCCGTAAGGTTTTCGTCTGTTGAGCTCGCCTTTTTGTCTTCGACCGCCTCCTTCCTCTCTTTTTCGATCTCCTGCTGTCTTGCTTTGAACAACTCAACCTGGAAGAGGGAGAGCACAACAAAAGAAGAAGGCTCTGAGATGAAGGGGCAAATTTAGCAGCAGTCAATGACGTGGGCAAGGTGAAAAGGGAAAGAAGTTGCTGGCACGAGCGTTTGCCTTCCTTTTCTCTGGACTTTTAAGCAGAGGGAGATTACAAAAGACCCGTGCATGCATTTGTTCTCATACAGAATTCTTTTTCTGCACACATAAAATAAATGCATGAACATTTCTGGACTTTTCAAGCAGAGGGAGACTACAAAAGACACCCACAGAGGTTCGTTTTATTTGGTCTGTCTCCCTTCTCTGACGATTCACTGACGGTTGTCTTTGGCTTCTTCTTCGGCTGTATCGTTGTGGGTTCTCGGTCGGCGTTCCCCCACTTCTTTGCGAGTCGAGGCAGGTTCGTCCCTATTCCTTCCATGTAACCCCAGTCGAAGGCTCCTGTCTCCATGTCACTCAACTGCATCCGCAAACACGAGACAGACACGCAACAATAGACAGATATACACACACACACACCTAAAGGCTGGACGGACCTCAATTCTCCCTCGGTTGCCAAAGAAAGAAAGAAAGAAAGAAAGAAAGAAAGAGAGAGAGAAAGAAAGAAAGAAAGAAAGAAAGAACGAACGAAAGTCTGGGGAAGAACTGAAAAGACATCTGTTTCGCAGAACTGACCAGAGCGTTCAGTCCTTGGCAAAGGGTCTCTCCTTGAGACAGCGTCACCTCTGCGATTCTCTTTTGGGCCCTGAAAGATCTCTGCCAGTCTCGGAATTCGTTCAGGGCCGCACCGAAGGTCTTTTGGAGGGTCTGGGGAAGGAAAAAGAAGAAGAAAACAGACGTGAATGTAGAGGAAACGATCAAAAGAAAGTGTCTGGTCAGATGAAGAAAGGCAGCAAGCAGATTCAATGATTGAGAAGCCCAAAACAATGAAGGCATCATGACAGACTCACCAAGAGAACTGCAGAGGAAAGAAGCATGATTGCGTGGGTACATGCAGTCAGGGGATAGAGCGCTAGAGAATCGTGCGGAAGAAGATCAAACACACTTTTACTAAAAGAGCCCATGCAGCTCTCCCTCCCTCCCTCCCTCCCTCCATGCCGACCCTTGAATGCCAATCGTGTTCTTCCAACAGATCGTCGATTCGGGTCTCGTGGTTGTTCTCTGTGTCGTCACACTGCATTCATTCATGCACTCATGCACTCATAAAAGAAATGAAGAGGAGCGAGAGAATATGAACGAGCGTCAATGACATGGCAAAAGCCGAAGTGAGCGGAACACATTCCCACCGACATCGGTGTCACATCCGTTGCTTGTCTTTTTCCCCCCTGATGACAGTCGCTTTCGTTTGTTTGGATCAAATTTTCTGTTCGGAGGTTCGCTGGACAAGACAGAGAGAGGAGAGGCCCCCTGACCATGCGCATAAAGCCCAATTGATATGCCACTCTTTTGATGGCTTGATAATATTCATTATTCAAGTGTTGCCGTGTGTAAGTCTGAAGTTTCTATGGTGAAAACAAGACAAGAAACATGCCTGCGTAACCGACCCTTTTCATGTGTTGCCTGGCAAGTTTGAATATCCTCTCTGTTTTCAGGGTCTCGGCCTGTCTGCGGACTCTCTCCAAATCCTCCGAGAGAGGCTTCGGCAGAGACGCGACCAGCTCCCGGAAGATCTGCATGATATGCAGAGAGAGACACCAGGTGAGAATAAGAAATCGGAAATCAGACAGAACGGAAAATTAAAATGTCTACCGACAGGAAGACAGAGGGAGAGAGGAAAGTGATCGAGTGGACATGCAGTCTCTTGAGAGAATTGAGTGAGAGCAGATCGAGGAGATAAGACGATCAGGAAGTGAGACATTCACCAAAAAAAGACCAAGAGAGAGAGAGAAAGAGTCCGCAGACCCTCCACATGAGATGAAAATGCAACCAGAACACTGATTTCGGCACGCACCTCTCTTTTCTCCTCTGCGCTTTTTTTGAATCTCTCCAGATCTTCTTGGTGTCCCTTGTTAGCGATCTTCTCCCTCTCCTCCGCTTCCTTCTCGTCTGAACGGATGCAGGCTCGGAGGAGGGCCGACTTTTCTCGGGCAGCCTCGTGCTCTCCCCGGAGCTTTTGCTGCTTCTCTCGCCTGCACAAATCATTCATTGTTCACAAGAGAAAAAGATTGACAAACAGAAAGCTAAAAAGAAAACAATAAACGCAAGAGCAACGCAGGAAGGAAACACGGTGACAAAGGGCAAGGGGTCCTTCAAGCGCGAGGAGAAAATGTACAAAGAAACCAATGAACTCAAGCCTGTAGTATTTGCAGACAATTGTTAACAAGTTTTTGTGCAGATATGCGAATTCTGCATCTGACCGACTGACTGTCCGTCTGACTCACTGACTGACTGACTGACTGACGGACTCACTCACTCCCTCACTCACTCACTCACTCACTCACTCATTCACTGCCTGACCATCTTTCCCTCGCCGCATCGAGATCTTTCCTGACTTCATCTGCGATATCCTCTGCCTTCTTTGCCTTCTTCCGTTCCTCTGCGAGCGCTTCCTGAAACACTTCTCGCTGCTCGTTCAGAAGACCGCGGACTGCAAAAGTGACAACCGGTGCAGAGGCAGACAGTAGAAGAGAGGAACATGAGAAGAGCACAATTGGCGGCAGAAGAAACAAAACCAAAACCCTTGTTTGTTTCTTCGTCTAACCGAGGGCCGCTAAATTGAAGAAGCCAGAGGCACCGCTACCGTCGTTCCAGACTCAAAAGAAGCAGCGAGACAAAATTGGGAAGAAAATCAACGAGGCAACCCAAACAAGCTCATGCACTCTTTCTTTCTTTTGTTTTCACTCATTCACTCACTCACTCACTCACTCACTCACTCACTCACTCACTCACAAACGTACCGACCGACCTGCCAGGATTTCCTTCTCTGTCTTCCCACAGAGGCTGACGATGGCCCTGTCGAACTCTCTGTTGTCTCTCTCGGACAATCTAAGGCCAAGATTTAGAAAAAGGAGGTTGCCGTCCAAATGTTCAAAACCCAAAAGCTCTGCCACCTGCAAAAGGAAACACAAAACGGTGCATGCATTACTTTCAGCTCTGCCACCTGCAGGAGGGAAGACGAAACGGACGGACAGGGTGTGGACTTCTTCCGGGACTGAAAACGTACCGAAAAGCCAGAGAGCGTCACTGGCACTTTCTTTCGACCCAACAGGCACTGAACTCGGCAGGTGGGTCTCCGAAAATCTTCTGGTTGAGCATGTGAATCTTCACAGAAAAAAAGTGGAAATGGGATTTGTGTATGGATCAATTTGGAGATCTAAACTGAGAGGGACCATGCAGGTACCAGAGGAGGACCCGAGAAGGAACAGAAAAAGACTCGACCGCTCTTTCCATGCACTGATGAGTGAGTGATCTAGATACCTTTGCGGGGTTCATGATTCTTGGAGACCTGGAGAATTTCTTCCTGTTGGGTGCGTTGAAGACTCCAGTGGCCATGCCGATCCAGTCGTCGTCCTCTTCGCCTTCCTCGTCATCGTCTTCGCCGTCTCCCCTCCCGCCTGCGCAGCCTCCCTTGCCAGAGGAGACGGCAAAGAGCGATGCGTCGACCTGCAAGTACGTGTATGGATTCATTTTCTATGTTCTTTTTGTGTGAAAATTCTTTTTGTATGAAAAGGAATCCATACAGGCAAAGAGAGGTGCGTCGACCTGCAAGTACGAAGATTATAAGAACGCCCTCATATTATCAAAGTTAAATGAACAAAGCGAAGTGAGATCTGAGAAGAGAATAAAACAAGAACGAGGGGAGAGCTAATGAGAAGGTCTGACCGACAGATGTCTTTTCATCCTCTCTTCCTCTCAGCAACCCAACAGACAAACACACACGCCGAGAGGCAGACAGACAGACAGACAGACAGACACACACACACACACAGAGAGAGAGAGAGAGAGAGAGAGAGAGATTGACAAAGACATGCATAGACAGACACAAAGACAGCTAGAGAGACAACAGAAGCAGACCTCCATCTCGTCATCCAACGGATCGTCGTCGTCCTCGTCTTCTTCTCCCATCTCTGCCAACTTCTCTAGCGTCTTCTCCCCCAACGCCCTCATCTCCGCAGCCATGGAGGTGCGCTGTCCCTCAATCAACGCAGCCAGGGTAGCCTTCTCACCCTCCAGACGTTTCACCTGCACGTACGTTTGCACGCAGTCAATTTGTTCAGACAAAAACAGAAATTTGGAGCACAGTTTACAGGAGGGAGGGAGAGGCATTGTTTCTTTCCAAGTATTCTGGTGGGTTCACTCTCACACACATTCGTCGGTCGGGATCTTTTTTTCTTTCCTTTCTTCTTTCCCGATGCAGAGAAGTGAGAAGACCAACGGACGTTGGACTCTCTCTCACAAAAGGGCAAGGGGGTCGGTCCGTCCAGTCGCAATTCATCAAAGCAATACCCGAGGGCAGCGGTCAATCTATCCAGCCCAGCCTCACTACAGAAGCGTTCCTGGTTCTACCGTTCCTTTATGGGCCTTGTCGGTCTTTCCATCGCGTCTTTCAGTCATCTAAGGGCACTTCTTTTCTCACCCCTTCTGGCCCTCTTTCTTTCTGGCCGTACCACGTGCGTTCATGGAAGAGCGACGAACGCACTCCCGTCCGTTCTCTCTCAGCCTAGATCGAACTAACAAATACGCACGCAGGATAACACAGAGAGCAGAAGTCATGCAACCCACGCACCCACCAGCCTCTTTTTCTCTGCCGCCTTTGACTCTGCTGCCACGACAATGTGGGGGGCATTTCCCCTGCCTGCCCACTGGACCCGGTCGAGGAACGCCAAAGTGTTCCGTGACTCCTCGAAGGCAGACTCGAGAGGACTCAGAAAGCCAACCAGAGTCACGATGCTGCTGCGGGGCTGCGGGGAGAACACAGACAGAAAGCAAAATAAATAACAACAGAGGCATCTGAATGACTGAGTCGAGCTGGAAGCAAAGAAAGGAAGGGTGAGGGTGAGCAATGAAGTATACCAGAAAGCATTCCAAAGCCAAAGCACAGAGACCGGCGACAGGATTGAAGGAACGTTCTCACACTCTTGAAAAGAGCGCATTCCATAAATATGAACAGAAGCACAGAGAAACTAAGAAACAATCAGGGGGATGGAGGACGAGGCATCTGGCACGAAAAGGAGCTGTACATGGAAGGAAACGTTTGTCCGCATGTTCTTTGTGTTCAAATCTTTTCCTTCCTGTCAAGAGGCCGACAGACCTGCAGATAAGGTTGCAGAGCTCTGGTCAGTTTGGCCTCCCTGTACGGCACGTGCACTCGTTGCTCGTTCTCCTTCTCCCTCCTGACTGTTGACTCCCCCGCAGCTGCGCCCTTCAATTCATCTTCCAATGAAGCCTCCGCGAGACTTTGCAGAACCTGCAGGAATGAGGATCAGAAGGCAACCGTGGCTGGGTAGAAGAAAGAATTTACGAAGTGTATAAGGACCCTCCACGCAAACTGAACGCATTCACACCGATGCGCACATGCATGCAGTTGTGAGAGTACTTCTTTCTTTGTACACACTAGCCCTGTGCTTGGCGCACACAAAAAGCAGAGAGCGGTCGACCTGCCGAACGACCCGAAAGAACCACTGGCACCAAGAATTTGATAGAACATCTCAGGTGAAGTCCAAAGCATCGTGGGAAGAAACATAAAAGCAACCGACGCAGAGGCATGAATAGAGACACAAAGAGCACTCCACCCATCTCTCTGACCTTTCCCAACGATGCGACGGCGCTGTTTGTTGCGACTGCTCTCTGCAGTGACGCAGCTGCTCCCATGATTTCTTTTTCCTTTTCCTTGTCACTCCCGTCTGCTCCCACCACTCCCTGCCTCCTCCTCTCTGAGCCTGCCAAGTCCAGAATGCACAGGTGGGTGCGAGCTCTGCCGCTTGCCGACTCCTGCAAGGACGTTGGTTCGGGGGGGGGGGGGAGACTTGACTCACCAATCTATTCAGGCATGTCTCCGTGCAAAAGATCATGTACAGAGAAGCCTACACAATGCTGCAACAGCAGACAGATAAGAAAGCCGTTAGACATTTCGAACCCAACATGCAATGATGCACGGAAACATGCCATTACTGCCTGCCTGTCTTCAGAAAGAGAGCTAGGCTGAGAGAATTAGAGCACATCCCATATCTTCCCCACATATTCTTGAAAGAGACCCACCGGTGCCTTCCCCTTCCCCACAGCTTCCCAGTCAGTTTGGTCTGTTGGGTGTTCCAGAGTGGCCACCATTGCAATTGAGGTCATCGCCTCTCTTTCTCCAGGTGTGCATCCCTCCAAAAGAGGCGACCTGCCCACCTCCCTCTGCTTCTTCATGGTCTCCGCCTGTCTCTTCACATGCCCCAACGCAGCCCTAAGACGCTTCAGCCCCTCCTCAGGAGAGGCCACGGAGCCCCACGCCAACCCCCGCACGTACACCTCTCCACGGGAGTCCTCGTGTACCGACAGGGAGCGCTCATTCAACTCCCCCTTCCGTTCCACGTCCGTGCTGCTGTGAGACATGCCGTGGCCCCTGAGGGACTCTCCTGCCGTGGAGGGAGGAGACGAGGGCCCCCCCCGGGGGAGGATCATGGAGTCTCCTCCCTGGCCGTCGTTGGGGTTCGCGTCCCTAATTTCATCCAGGAACACCTCGAAGAAACTGCAGACATGCAGACAAAGAGCATTCATCACTTCTAAATGAGAAAGCGAGAAGCGAAGAAAAGAGATAAGGCCTCTCCGCCCGGGAGGAATTTTTTCTTTTCTTCGTTTTTGCATATATGTGTCGATCGGACCTGATTGTCACTTGAGGCCTGGAGTCTTTAGGCATCTTCCGAATACCCGAGAACAGATGCTTCAAACTGAGGGAGGCCAAACTCTCTTGGCCGTCCCATGAGGCAGACCCCCCGAACGTGGCCTCGCGTTTGCACGTGCCGCTATCCCCGTAGCTGATGAAGGTGGCAGAGAGACCCTGCAGGCAGGCAGGCAGGCAGGCAGGCAGGCAGGCAGGCAGAGAGAGATAGACACACAGACAGAGCTTTGTGTCGCATGCAGACTATATCTGTTCGCGATGTTTTTTTGTACTCGCAAAAACGCAGAGAAAGACTCACAAAGAATTCCCCGGGGGGATCGAGCAAGGTTTGTCCCTGCCAGTAGCAAGCTTGGCAAGCAATTGTTGCCCTCTGGAACAGGGAAGGAGACGAAACAGAAAAGAGCGAGAGATTCTTCATTCGCGTTCCCTTGCACTTTCGCTCTTTTCAAAAGCTCTTGAATAAAAGAAGAATAGAAGTGCCTGCACACCTTTTTTGGCTCCAGGAGGGCCTCGATCGGCACTGTGCCGACTTCGTCGAAGACCGTCTTGGCATCACTCGACGAGGGGAACACGCGGGAGAAACTGCATGCATGAGTGCATAGCAGTGGAAGGAAAGACGCATGTATGTAGGTGTGCAGGTGGTCTTTGTGCTGATGATGCGACAGTCAGGTGTTTATTGACTGCCGAAGAAACGTACTGGCACGTCAGTCAGTCAATCAGTCAATCAGTCAGTCAGTCAGTCGGCCTATTGGTATCAGTACATGGACGGAAATCGTTGAGCCGTTTGAGCCCCAGGCACTAATAGAAATCGTGTAGCTAGCTTGTCACCATCAAGATCTTATGTGTGTGCATCCTTTAGTGATCCTACGCATCACAACATTCGCATGCATGCGGTCTTCTTCATTTCACCCGAGCGCTCCCGTATTAAATGAAGACCAAGTGAGACCACAAGAAGAGAGCCAATTGAGGACCAAGCAGATCAGTGGTCCTACCTGTACGAATGCTCGACATGCCCCTCTGAGAGAGGGTCAACGATTGTGACGACATTGGGTGCTTTCGGGTCCAGCGAGACGACGTTGACGTGACACTCTGGGTCCTGTGCAGCTGTGGTCTCTATGCGCGGGGCCTGGAGACGTACCACGGCAGAGAAGGCGGGAGGGGGACCCGTGGCCTCCATTCTGGATGCAAAACTCTCCAGATGATTTTACTCAGCTTCGCTTTCTCGTACACCGAAATTGCATGGAACATTCACAGAACGGAACCTGATCAACAGAGAACAACGGACTGTCTCCTTAAACAACTTGCTTGAGGGGCTGATAGAGAGCTTGTGCAGAGGATTTTCAGACCTGGTCAGCCGGAATTTGTGGGCAGAGACTCCGCTGGAGTTAATTTCAAAGGAATGTCGGTTTGACATGCAGCGTTTGTATATATATGTCGATTATCCTACATTTTTTTTTCAAACTGATTTCGTAGTAGATCGATTTACGTATATTCGGACTATACTGTTCGCGCGCTTTGTGCGCGGAGTAAAGCGTCCGTACATGCAGTTCGATCCGCGATGCGATACTTTCGAGCGAATTATTAATAAATGCGCGCGCTCGAAACGAAGTAAGAAAATGTAAGAAAGTGTGCCATAGAATACCGTAGAGGTACGTATGTAGAAGCCGTTGCTAATCATTGGCAGGTCATGGCAGCTATCCTATGTAAACAACTGAACATCTTCATTCACACTATGGTAAGAAAGAAAATATTTTTACATTGTATATAGCTTACATCACAAATGACTAAATAATAATTACCGGTGAAAACAGATACTTATAGCAAACTTAAACGTTTTTTTCTATAAATCATCATACATTCTTTTTATTTGGTCTTTGCCTGATTTTTGGCTTTGATTCGAGTCCTCTCAGCAGCTCTGCAACTCTCTGAGGCATTGTTTCAATAGCCACCAGCTGAGGCTCAGTATCTCCACTTCGCAGTTTACACTCAAGAAGCCCCGCCTTCAGGTTTTTCTCTCCTACCACCACACGCACAGGGATACCCCACAGATCGGAGTCCGCAAACATTGTGCCTGCATGTACGCACACAATGAGCAGATCATGATATTGTCTCGCCCATAGAGGCTTTCATTGAGGTGTTGGGCGACACTCACCGACGATGAAAGAGCGCAAACGTGCAAGCCAGGCAGCCAGACTTCGGATCAAAAAGAGGAAACACAACAATGTTTCTCTCTCTCCGCGTTGCCAGTGAGACCAGAAAGCGTCAAGCAAGACGGAAGAGAAGTCCTCTCACGCATTTATTTTCATACAGAACAAAAAAGAAAAGAAAAAAGAAAAGCGTCAAGCTAGACGGAAGAGAAGTCCTCTCACATATAGATTTTCAAACAGAATGCAAAAGAAAAGAAAAAACGTCAAGCTAGACGGAAGAGAAGAGAAGTCCTCTCCTCACATGACACATTGACCCGCCACATGGGGCCAACACCTCAGACAGACAGGCAGACAGACAGAGAGAGAGACCGACACAGCCACAGACAGACAGACAGGCAGGCTGTGTCGGTCTCTTCCGTCCCACCATCCCGCATGCACACAACAGACAAAAAAAGAAATAACCAGAAAGACCACTCAGACAATCAGGGTAGGAGGCTCGAAAGATACATGAACACAGACAAGAACAAAGAGAGGCGAATTTACAAACATGAACAGATATGCAGCCCGAGAGACAGACCGTTTCATTGCAATTCTTTTTTTCTGATCCCTTGAAGACTCACAGACAGACAGAAACAGAGACGGATAAATAAAAAGAGACACAGAAACAAAACACACCGACAAACAAACCGGAATACAGACAGAGATCCCGAGCCACAGACTGCGTTGTTCTGTTTTCCTTTGTGTTTTTCATTTGTCCGTTTTTCACAAACACAATAGACATGGGCAGAAAGAAAGAAAGAAAGGAAGAAAAAGAAAGAAAGAAAGAAAGACAGACAGACAGACAGAAAGAAAGAAAGAAAGAAAGAAAGAAAAAGAAAGAAAGAAAGAAAGAAAGAAAGAAAGACAGACAGACAGACAGACAAGACAGAAAGAAAGAAAGAAAGAAAGAAAAAGAAAGAAAGAAAGAAAGAAAGAAAGAAGGGGGGAAAAAGCAGAGAAGACAAACAGGAACAGAGAGAGAATGACGGATCAAAACAGAGACAACAAGACAGGGCGCCGACAGGCAGACAGACAAGACCCAAGCTTAGAACAAGTGAAGAAAAAGAGAGAGAAAGAAAGAAAGAAAGAAGAAAAAGGTGCACCTACCCACCTACCTGGCCTTTCTTTGCGATCATCCAACAGCACATCGAGGCCCTCTGCCACCAGCCCCTCGCACAATTTCTCCGTTGCTTCCTTGACGAGCTCTGACTTGTGAAGGTTCACAGGCACCACAGACACATGGAAAGGCGCCAATGCTAGAGGCCACCTGATCCCCTTCTCATCATGCCCCCCCTCCTGTTCAATCGCGGCTGCCACCACACGGCCAATGCCAATTCCATAACACCCCATCAGAGGGCACGCCGGTCTGCCCTTCTCATCTTGCACACTCACCCCCATCGCCTCAGTGTACTTCTTTCCCAACTGAAATATGTGTCCGACCTCTATGCCTCTCCTCAACCTCAGAGTTCCTACACCGTCGGGTGATTTGTCACCTTCCACCACTTCCCGCAGATCTGTAACTTCAAATCCTTCTCCCTCCTCTCCCCTGACGCGCACTCGCGCATCCACCCCCTCTGTATACCCATCACCCTTGTCGTCCCATTGACATCCCCTCAGATGCATCTCAGGCGAATTCCCACCACTCACAAACGGACCCGAAATAGCAGCTGCCGAGCGATCCACCACCACCCGCACTCCCCGGGCCTTTGCCGCATGAGAGAGGGCCACTGGGCCCAAAAATCCGGGACACAACCCGGCAGATTCTAATTCTTCTTCCGACAAAAGACGCAGGGGTGACGCGACCCCGGGTAACTTCTCTGCTTTCACCTCATTCAAAGAGTGGTCGCCTCGGAGCACTAGAAGAACCGCAGGGGGCGTCACTTTCTCTTCAACCAACGAAGACTTTTCCTTTCCTTTCTTCCCCTTTTTGGACTTTTCTTCTTCTATAATCGGTTCTGCTGCAACTGCCAAAGTCTTCAAACACTCCCACGGAGCCACGCCCAGAGCTTCACATAAAGAAGGAATCGTCTTCGCACCAGGAGTCGACACCAGCTCCTGCAGCGGCTCCTTACCTCCTTCTGCCGTGTGGACAAAAGAAGAAGACCCTGGGGGCCAAGCGGCAGGCAGCGCCTCTGCCCTCTCAATATTCGCTGCATACTCAGGATTTCCCTTCTCGTTTTCTGATGCCCCCCCTTCCATGTCGGCAACAGCGATGGCGTCCTCACCCGCCTCTGCAAGAACTTGGAATTCGTGACTGACCTGCAAACAGAATATTTGTTTGTGTGACGACATTCTCGTGAAGGTTTAAGCCCAGAGGAACGTGGTACCCCCCCCACATGCAACAAGCAAACACGGAAAACTCTGATTCTGAAGAGAGCCCATCCAAATAACTGTGTCGACGACGGAGCGCAGAGTGACTGACAGACAGGCACGCGAGCATGCGGACGAAAAGCAAGAGACAGGCAGGGTGACCCCCCGTCAACCAATCGACCTGACTGCAACTGCACGCAGACAGGGCACATTTTGGACGACCATTGCCCTCTACCTCGACTGCCTGCATCAAATTCACAAGAAAATCCAGAGCACGACAATGCACAAAATTTCTCCTTTGGACAAGTGAATGCTGCAAGGGGAAAAGAACCGACACACACTGACCGCTCCACCTATCGCGCCACTGTCTGCCTCCACAGCACGAAAATTCAGTCCAAGCCTTGAGAAGATTCGATGATAGGCGTTCCAGATGTCTGTGTACATTTCCTCAAGGCACTCATCAGATAGATGAAACGAGTACGCGTCTTTCATCACAAATTCACGCGAGCGCATCACACCAAACCTCGGACGTATCTCGTCTCGAAATTTCGTTCCGATCTGATAGAGACACAAAGGAAGTTGACGGTAGCTGCCCACGTCTCGTCGAAAAACTTCTACCACAGCTTCTTCGTGTGTGGGCCCTAGACAAAAATCGTTCTCGTGTCTGTCTTTAAACTTCAAAAGCTCACGCCCCATCTTGCCCCACCTGAAGGCAGAGAGAGACAGGAAGAAAGGTGGCAGAAGAGAGACGTGCGGTCATTGAAAGAGAGGGAGGACATCCAAACAGCCAACTCTCCTCAGAAGACACTTCGAGACTGTGCATTGCATTCTCTCTCTCTCTCTCTCTGTCTCTCTCTCTCTCTCTCTTCTCTCTCTCTCTCTCTCTCTC
>JAHBMJ010002428.1:7786-18775 GCA_018398765.1 Chromera velia | reverse complement strand
GAGGAGGAGGAAGAGGAGGAGGAAGAGGAGGAGGAAGAGGAGGAGGAGGAGGAAGAGGAGGAGGAAGAGGAGGAGGAGGAGGAAGAGGAGGAGGAAGAGGAGGAGGAGGAGGAGGAGGAAGAGGAGGAGGAAGAGGAGGAGGAAGAGGAGGAGGAGGAGGAAGAGGAGGAGGAAGAGGAGGAGGAGGAGGAGGAAGAAGAGGAGGAAGAGGAGGAGGAAGAGGAAGAGGAGGAACTAGCAGAAGAGGAGGACGAGGGGTCTGAGCCGCCCCCCTCCCCTTCGTTGCTTCGGGCTTTGTCTCTGGGTCCGGGGCCCCGGGGCAGGGGAGCGCTTAGCGGTGGAAGAGGGGTGTCTAGTGGAGTGTTATGGGGGTTCTGACATGTTCTTGCGCCGGGGGGGTAGGCTCGGGTGTCTGCTAGAGCTTGAAGGGGGCAGATATGACCGTCTGTGCTGTATGGCCTCCCTTGCCAGACATATTGGCATGAGGTGCACCTTCCCCCCAACCTATGGCATGCACAGCATTCGCTCGCCCTCGCCTCTTGCGAGTTCCGAGGTGGGGGGGTGGGTGTTTTGGTGCTGTGTCTGGCTGTTGTGTCTTCATCTTCGCTGTCCAAATGCTCTGAGTCCACCAGATCAGGGGGTTCGTCATCCTCTTCCTCTTGCTCCCTTTCCTCGCCGCCCTGCCTCTCCTTCCATGTCCTTTTAAGGCGCCTCTCGTGGACTTTTTTGTCCGCTACCCATTTACACCTCTCGAGGGGGTCCGTTGGGGCTTCGTCTGGCACTCCCAGGTACCCCTTTGGGGGGGTGGGGGTCTCGGCTGGTGTATCGCTGAGCCTTTCGGGGGTTTCCGCGTGTGTGTGTATGTGTGTGTGTGTGTGTGTGTGTGTGTGTGTGTGTGTATGGGGTTGTGTATATGGGGTGAGTGTCTGCGGGGGTGCTGGTGGTTGGAATGGGGCTGCCTCTGGGGGGTCGCTGAGGCTTTCTGGGGTCTGTGGGTGTATGTGCGTGTGTGTGCGTGTATGCGGGGTGGGTGTCTGCGGGGGTGCTGGTGGTTGGAAGGGGGCTGCCTCTGGGGTGTCGCTGAGGCTTTCTGGGGTCTGTGGGTGTGTATGCGTATATGTGCATGTATGCGGGGTAGGTGGCTTCGGGGGTTCTGGTGGTTGGAGGGGGGCTGCCTCTGGGGTGTCGCTGAGGCTTTCTGGGGTCTGTGGGTGTGTATGCGTGTATGTGCATGTATGCGGGGTAGGTGGCTTCGGAGGTTCTGGTGGTTGGAAGGGGGCTGCCTCTGGGGTGTCGCTGAGGCTTTCTGGGGTCTGTGGGTGTGTTTGCGTATGTGTGTATGTATGTGGGGTGGGTGGCTTCGGGGGTTCTGGTGGTTGGAGGGGGGCTGCCTCTGGGGTGTCGCTGAGGCTTTCTGGGGTCTGTGGGTGTGTGTGCGTGTGTGTGCATGTATGCGGAGTGGGTGGCTTCGGGTGTTCTGGTGGTTAGAAGGGGGCTGCCTCAGATGTATCGCTGAGGCTTTCTGGGGTCTGTAGGTGTGTGTGCTTATGTGTGTGTGTGGGTACGATGGGTTTCTTTGGGGGTGCGGCGGCCGGTTGGAAGGGGGCTGCATCAGGGTTCAGTGAGGAGCACGTCGGGGACTGGGTGGAGGGCATGTTGTGGGAAAGGGGGGGGTTTGCTGTCTGTGCGGGTGCGAGATGGGGTGAGGTCCTCATAGGGATGGGGTTAGGGAGGAGTCCTAGGTCCAGACTGAGTGTTCGCAGGGCAGGCAGCTGTAGCGGGGGGGCGTTGTGGATGGTGGTGCTCGATGGTGGGAGGCGGCGGTGGGGGTGTGTATGAGGGAGGAAGGCGAAGGGGCAGCATCTGGTGGTCCTGCGGTCTTCCGGTTCATTAAAGTCTCTGTCGTCCCATAGGTCTCTTTCTTCAGGGGGGGGGGAAAGGGGTCAGAGGGGGAGAGGGTCTGAGTTTTGTCTGGGGACGCTCGCTTTGTCAAATCTCCATCTCCTGGGTGGTGGTGGGGTTGGGGGGGTCCTGGTGAGTTGTGAGGAGGGCGTGACGGTGCCTATGTGAAAACGTTCTGGTGTGTGGTTGGGAGATGCGGGGGGCCGCGGTTGGGGTTGGGTGTGGGTGTGTCTTTGGATGGATGTGAGGGGACCTTCCCCCGTCTGCCCGGGGGAGGGTCCAGCCTTGGGTTGGCCCCCCTCCCCCGCCGCACAACAATCCCCCAGAGGCACACGCACCCCCCCCTCCTGCTTGTGGGGGGAGGAAGGGCCGGCCGCCGTGTCATAAGCGTTTGGGCCCCCCTCCCCCCCAGCCGTGTCACAGGCGTTTAGTTGTTCACTTGGCCGTCGGACTCCCCTCCTGCTGTCTTCCTGTTGCTGGCTGTTTTTTTCTGTGTTTTGCTGTCGCTGGCTGTATCTGTCTACATCTGTCTGAATCTGCGTCCCTCTGTGTCTGTCTATGTCTGTCTGTGTCTGTCTTTGTCTATCTGTGGCTGCCTGCGTCTGTCTGTGTCTGCCTGTAGCTGTCTGTATCCGCCTCCGGCTTTTTGTATCTCTCTGTCGCTGTCTGTGGCTGTCTGCGTCTGTCTTGTCCTGCCGTCTTTTGCCTATCTCCGTCTGCGCCTGCACTGCGGCTGCTCTGGTCTGCCTTTTTGCTTTGACGACTGTCCACGTTTGGCTTTCTGTCTGTCTGTCTGTGCCTGCTTGTGTATCTGTCTGTTCTTGGATCTGAGCTAAGGGTGCCTCAGAAGAGAAAGGAGGGGAATAAGAAGAGGAAGAGGAAGAGGAGGAGGAAGAGGAAGAGGACGAGGAAGAGGACGAGGAAGAGGAAGATGAAGAGGAAGCAGAGGAAAGAGAGGAAGGTGAGTTAGAACAAGCAGGAAGGGCAGGGCCTGGCGTCTCCGACAGCGAGTTCTCGATCCCCTTCTGGAGGGCCTCATCATCTGTCAGCCCCACATTGGGTGTAAGGTCGGCTCCGGCTGGGCTGACATTTAGTCGGCAGACTATTGGGGTGATAGATAGCCTTGCCTGCCTGTCTGCTTGCTGGTCATCGGGGGGAGTTGTGCGGATGGCTGCCTCTACCATCTTTTTGACTATCTGTGGCATCTGGGGCTGTGCGGGCTGCCTCGGGTGCGGGTTCTCTCCCCTCCTCCATCTGGCTCTCCGCTCCTCCCTCTCCTGGATTTCCTTTTCTGCCTCCTCTTCCCATTCTCTGCGAGTTGCTGTCTTGACTTGTACTTGGCGTTCCCTAGCCTGTCTGATTGGGTCAGCCATCCCTCGTCGCAGCCCAGAAGGTCCAAAAGGTCCTTGAATCGGAAGGGGGAGGATTGGTGGTATCTTGGGCGGGGGGGTTGGAAGGGTGCGGATGTCTGCCGTAATGAAGCTAGAGCTGGATGGCGGCTGTCTTCGTTGCTCCGCCCTCCACTCCCTCACTTCCTTCCTCACCCTTCCAACCGCTTTGGCGTGTCCCTTCCTCTCCTCCTCCCACCATTGCGCCCTGTTGATTTGGCCCTGCTCCACCTGGGGTGGGTCTGTCCGGCATGCGTTTGCGGCCAGTGCTGCAGCGTCCATCCACCTCCTCTCCTTCTCTTTGTCCCTCCCCACCGGGCCCCATGCGCACACTGTGGTTGGCTGGCTGGGTGGAGAGAGCCCAGCTGTTATCGCTTCCTATGCCCTCCCTGCCGTGGGAAGGGCGGGGTAGTTTTCGTCCGTCTCATCGGGGGGCCCATCTGGCTGAGAGGTAGTCCTGCAGAGGGATGCACATGGTGGTGGAGAGTTAGCTGCCCCGCTCGGGGGGGCTCCCTTGGCTGTGGACAGGCCCACTTCGCTGGCGCCATCTGCCTTACTCTTTGACTGGCCTTTTGATGTTTTTCGACGTCCTGGGCGATGGCAGTCAGTGGTTAAAGACGGAGTAGGAGATGTTGAAGACGGAGGAGGAGACGGTCCAGCTCTCTTATCAGAGAGGTCATGTCGAGACGGGGAAGGAGAAGATTGCTTGTGTTCAGGAGACTGCGACATGGGTGCTGCTCCCTTGCCGAGTCTCGATGGGTTTGTTCAATGGAGATAAAAGCAGCAACGAGGAATTCTATGCTCAATCTGAGTGATGCGTATATGTTTGGCCCTGCGTGGCCACGTATCGGTTGCTCACGTCGCTGGGTTCGGCGGGTCCTTTCGCTTCCCCCACCGGTGTCCACGCTTCCGCGCCCCCGCGCTCCTTCTGGGAGCAAAGAGAGTGGCAAGTGGACACAGGAACCGGCCCAGCAAAGTGATGCTTGGAAGAGAAACAGACGGAGACGGCAGAGATAATTGGATGACCAGATCTCCTTTATTTCTCAACCATTTTTCTTTAAAAAACTACGAGCGGGTGTCTTCTTATATCAGAAGGTAGTGTCCTTTGTGAAACTGTCAAGATTTGCAGGCATATGACCTGTGGGAATGTCTAAGCGCTATCATATGGCATCTGCAAACCTTCTTTCACTCGGATCACTCCTCCTGCTATTTACGGCTAGAGTTGTAGAATACCGCATACTGGTTATAACCAGTCGTTTTTGACCCTTAAATAATTTAACGCTATTTGATATTTAAACTTACCGTTTTAAGCTTTTAGAGGTTATTTAAGATTTATGTGTTTAAAAAAATGATTTAAATGAAAAACTGTAACACTCTCCGTATTTAGGTGATTCCATGGGCCGTCAATCATGGTCAACCGCCCGTCACACAGTGATAATGGTGATCACTCTCCATTTTTAGGTTTTTGAAGCCTTTATCAACTCTCTGCAACAACATTTTTCACAAAACACACCCAATTTTAGGTCGTTGGCCCTGAACTTTCCAGGAATTGATTATAGATACCTAAATAAATACTTTATACCTAAATTTGGTATTTGATCTCCAAATAATGGTTATCGGTATTTATCCTAGGTAGTATTTGACAACTCTATTTACGGCGATAAAAAGGGCACCTTTTTTTAAAAAAACGAATATGCGGCAGCAATGAGCATAACAAAAAATTCTAATGGCGTATAGCATTGTCTTAGGCTCATGTATTGCATAATGGCCTACATATAGACCGATTAACAATCATAATGATGATAATGATGATCGTGATATAACGGGGTAATAAAACATTACCCCAGAGTCCCCAGACTTATATCTTTCATAATGGTCTACCTACCGACCAACTAATAAATAACAGTAATAATTAATAATGACGACGATGATACTCAATAATAAATTCACTTATGTGTAGATTTGATCATTCACTAATAGATTTCCTTGACACAAAATCTTTCTATTGTTTTTTTCTCGTTTTTTCTTCCTTTCTTTTTTTTTCTTTCTCCCTTCCTTCTTTTCTTCCTTAATTCTTTCCTTCTTTTCTTCTTTCCTTCTCGTTTCCCTTCCCGCTTTCCTTCCCTCCTTTCTTCTTTCTTTCCTTCCTTCCTTCTTTCCTTCCTTCCTTCCTTCCTTCCTTTTTCCTTCCTTGCTTCCTTCTTCCCTTCGTTGTCCATTATTCATTCATTCATTCATTCATTCGTTTGTTCATTCGTTCATTTGATTGATTCTTGCATTCTTAGTTTAATGGTTTGCAGTGACTACCAAGGGTTTTGAGATGCCTGCTAGTTGCCACAAATTGGGTAACCAAAGTTTGATAACCAGGAAGGGGAATGCGCTCTAACTCAGTACCATTTCCAGGGCCTTTGAAAGGCACTCCGGAAGAGAAATCAGACTCTTTTGCAGCTTTTGCCTTCTAAGTCTGCAAAATCTTCTACTAATCATGCATTTCGAATGGAAAGCGTCCAAACAAAAAATCTACAGTCTGAATTTTGTCTGCAGCCTTGTGAAATCTGGTGGACGACGACGACGAAAAACCAATTGACGACGCTGCTTGATGATCAAGACGATGCGTGTTGCTGTCAGTAAATGAAGGTCAAAATGGAAACAGGGTTGCATGCATGCAGTCGAATTTCAATTCTTGTTGCTCTGGCTGCCTTCTTGACCTCAGCCTGATGGCCCTTCCTTCCCCCGGAGCGTTACCGATCTTGTCTCGATCTGGGTCACTCACTCAGTCGATGCCTTACTGGCGTTATTTTTCAGGCCTAAAGATCCTCTCTCTGCTCGTGTAATCACGCGCAGACATGTACACGCAAGTGTTGCGCTACATGGGAGTTTGTCATTTTTTTGTTAACACGCTCAGGGCAGGGAAGGAAAGGCCCCTCCCCCCTCTGCCGCCCTTTCTCCCTCTCCCTCTACCCTCACAGCATCAGACCCTGCACCCACCGGTCCACTCCCTGTGGGAGGGACCGACTGAGTCTCCCTCCCTCCTTCCCCCCCGTCCTCAGTCGGAACTGCACTGTGGGGTCCCCCAGGGCCGTCTCCGCTCTCCTCGTCTGCCCCTGCAAAGCGCACAGTCGACGCGTGGCTATCCTTTCCCCTGCTGTCCGAATACCCCTTTTCTCTCCCATCACCTGACGGACGATTGGCAGAGGAAGAAGACGGTGGAACGAGCGTCCGTGACTTGTGATCTTCTCCCATCCCTCCTCCCTTCTCCCTTTCTTCTTCCCTCCTCTCCCTCTCCCTCTCCCTCCACGATTGCACCGCCGATGTGTGGGAGAAGCGGTCCGCGAGAGACTGCGGCTGGCCCTGCTGAGCAGGAGGAGCTGAGGACGACAAACTGTTTGAATTCGCAGGAGCACCAGTGAAATGCACCACTCTGGTAGCTCGGCCCGAGCTCCCTCTGGAATCTTTTTTCTGTGCCCTCACAGTTGACCTTCTAGAGGAGAATCCAAATGGGACTCCCAGATTTCCCCCCCCCCTTGCTAGGTCTCTCAGACCCTCCTCCTCGTCCCCCTCCTCTCCCAGGTCCTGGTCGGAAACTCTCCTCGCAGCCAGACCTGCCGACATCACGGAGAGGTGTCGGGATCTGCATAGAAAGAAGTTCATTCAAGTGAAAGTGTGTTGGAAAGAGAAGGGAAGCGAAGCACAAGGAAAAAAGATGAAAGAGAAGGGAAAGAAAGGAAAGTAGAACAAAGAGTCAGGAAGAGAACCAAAATCGAGACGTAGAGCGAAAATCCCTCGAGACTTTGAAGCGTCTGCTATGTTGCAAAAATGCATTTATCTCCCTTCATTCTCTCCAAAAATATTGGTTTGTCATCCTGTACGGGTGTTCCCTTTGCACCTTTCCCATCCCAACCCCCCCTGCTTCTCACCTTGCTGTTTCGTTCTCATCTTCCTCAGTCAGCAGCTCCCTCTCAACGGAAGGAGCCCCCGGAAGAAAGAGGTTCCCCAACTGGACTGTCGCCATGGTGTCTCGGGTGCGGGCCGAGAGCCAGACTCTTCTGATCTCTCTGATGGCATCCGCAAACATCACGGCTGCCGTGGCTGCACCCATCCATCCATCCATCCATCCATCCACCCACCCACCCATCCCTCCATCCATCCATCCATCCATCCATCCACACAACCACAGAAACAACAGCAAGGTACACTAAAATATGAATCATTGGACCCTAGAATCGGCATAAAAGGTGCAAAGAGAAAACCTCATCCGAATGACTATCGCTGTATCCAACCAAGATGCTTTGATTTCCCCTGGGAATGCCCATGTCAGCGAGAGAGAGCGGAACTGCATGGGTGTCTGCATGTGCCAGATCAGAGACGCGGCCTAATCATACAATGGAGGAAGGGATACAGAGGAGAAGGCAGCTGAAGCGTCAGTGATCTCTGTATTATTTAGAGATTCATGTTCAAAGTAGAGTCCATACACGCACCTGCAAAAGCCATATCGATTAGATTGAGGACCAAAACGTGGAGGGCGAGGACCATGGCGAGCGTGTCAGGCTTCCATTGAAAGTTGAGACCCGGAATTACAAACACCACCAGGACCCTGAATGCATTCAGGAAGGAATGAAAGAGAATTAAGTGAGAGGGTGGTGTGGAAAACAAAATGCTGAATGATCAATCAAACAGTGTAATTTGAACATGGGACTTCAGAGCTGTAAAGTGAAGCGCCTCGTGGATCTCTCCCCTTTCCATTAGTATTTCACGTGATCAGCAGAAGAGCACGTTGAGGAACAGACACCGTCCGTTACTCTCCCGACTAGGAGCGCACCGGCACTGGGAACGGAGCGCTTTTCTAGAAAAACAGCTGTATGTTTCACCTCGGATGGCGTTTCAAATCATAAAGAAAGGCGGTTCCTTGCAGATTCAGGGGAGGGAGTACCATTGTGGAATCAGAAGTCGGTGGTTTTTTTGTTTCGATGTACAAAGTAGAGTGATGTTCTTTTTATGGAAAGGGAAAGGGAAACTGAATCGCCATGCAGGGACTGACTGACCAGAGTAGTGCGACTCCCCTCCAGACTCTGTTGTGAATCGCCACTGCCGGAAGTTTCTGTCTCAGCAGCCGTCTCTGCACGGTCAGACCCACCTTTCCGAAGTGCAGAAAGTGGACCCATCTGCATGCAGGCATCGAGGCATTTGTTAGTGTTTTTGTGTAGCAGGTTCCTCTGACATTTCTTTCCAAGAAAACAAAAACAGCGATCGAGTTGGTTTGCGATTCATCAATCAGTGAAGCTGACACAAAACTTTTTAAGGCAAACTATTCTTCTCACGGTACGTGTCATCCACTTGCGTATGTCATCCCTCACCGACACGACACACCTACCTGCACATGCAAGCACAGAGAAGGACAGTCCCACAGCTCCACACGATGAACGGGATGGAGGCCAGGGGGAGGTCCCCGGCATGCCCCCCACTTGCAGGCTTCCCAGAGAGGAGCCTGAGGCTCGAAGACAGGAGCCCAGAATCACCCCCTTCCTCTTCGGAGACTCCCGATTCTGGATTTAACAAAACGCCTTCTACCCCAGATGGGGGGGCAGAAGAGGGAAAGTGGACTGCCTGCAGGAGTGTGTGAGGGACGCTGTGGGTGTTCGCAGAGGAGGCACTTCTCTCTGTGGCAGTGCCGTGGACCGAGTTGTACCTGCATGCAGAAGGAAAAAGGGGCAAATTAAAGGGAAATAGGGAGGGGTTCTGCTGGGTGTGAAGTGAAATTTCATTTGTCTTTTATTTTTTTCTTCTTCCACTTCTTTCCCGTATTGTGGATGGAGGCCTTTCCGCAGGTGAACACAGAGGACATGCACCGCACGCCCATTGCATGGTTTCAAAAAGTGGTCCCAAGAGAATCAAAAGCCCTCCCGATTGTTCCCTATTTGGCAACACACAAGTCCCTGCAGGCAAACTCTAGTCTGAATCATCCCATGCGTTTCCTCAACTGTTCTAGAGGGAGAGCAACTGTGCAAACAATCGACGCATACCCTCTAGAAACAGAGAGACCAAGTTGACCGACTGACTGACCGCATGGCACTCCGCGTCTCAAGGAGCATCCCGATGGCGGCGCCCATGCAGAGGATAGAGAGACCCATGATCCAGTGGACCCCCACCTGCACGGAGGGAGGGAGCCCATCATGCAAGAAATGAAGGAAGGAAAAGACAGACACTTAGTTGCACGAGAATGAGAAAACCGGCATGGAAGGTCATTCACTGGTGAACGGAGAAGGAGGAAAGCTCTGCATCAGTGAGGAGACGGCAGTTTTCTGTTTGCGGAGGTACATGCATTAGAGAGCGACCAGGGGGGGGGAAACAGAAGAGACAGCGAGTAGCAGAGAGAGACGGGCACAGAAGAAATCGGAGGCACAGGAAGACGGACAGAGAGAGAAAAAGGTAGAGACACCTGTGGATGGAGAGACCGAAAGACAGACCGACCGACAGACGGACCCACCCACCCAGAGGATTCTCTTCCACCAACGGGGGGAGGACAGCGCGTGATCGGACTGTTTGGGCTGCAAAGAAAGAAAGAAAAATGAACTTCTAAGGGCATATGTCAAATTGTGCATGAACACACACACACACACACACACACACACACACACACATATATATATATATATATATATACACACACACACGTATATATATATACACACACACACACATATATATATATATATATATATAGAGAGAGAGAGAGAGAGAGAGAAACGGACATACAGATTGATACCCCTTGCGCCTCTTCTTGAATAAAAGTCATTCAGGCAATTATGTGCTGTGCATGTTTTCATGAAAAAGACGGCCTTGTTCTTAATTTGTGAGAGTACGAGCCGGAGCGAATTCCCCTTCAAAGCAATGGCAGCTCTCTGAATGCCGCGTGAAATAAATGAGGAGGCCTAACTCCAAGAATATTCATATTAGTACCAGTACCTCGAGGGACCCCACCGACCTGCGTGTGATGGTAGAAGAGAAACGCCCCCCAGGGCACCATCAGTTCCCATGCGAAGTGTCCAAACTCCCCCGTCTGGAGGGACTGCGTGTCGACTGCCAGACTGATGATCGACTCCCCAAAAAGGATCATCATCAGAAGACCAACCTGAAAGAAAGAAAGCATACAGACAGACAGACAGACAGACAGACAGACAGACAGGCAGGCAGATTGGCAAATCAGCAGGTATCCTGGGATCTATTTGAGTGAGTCTCGGGCTACACACCCCCAGAGACACAGCCACATCCATCAAGGCAGCCATCCAGACCCTTTCCCCCCCGACACACGTACACACACACACACACACACACACACGCACAGAGAGAGAGAGAGAGAGAGGGAGAGAGAGAGACTGACCCGCTCTTGCGTCTTGGCCACTCCTTCCGACTGGTACAAAAAACCCGACCTGCATGCAACGAACACAACATCGAGAGCAGAGGGGGGAGCAACCAAACCAACATACACGGAGTGAAGGAAAGAAGGAACTGAGATCCCAGTACACATAACTGTCTTGCAGCCACACACACGCATCACTTTCTTACGCCTTTTTCGAATGGAGGGACCTATGCACACAGCGGTATCCGTGCAGACCGACCGACAGCCAAGAACCGAAACAAAGACAGACACAAGATACAGGCGGACAAAGAGAGAGCACCCAACCCCCCCCCCCCCCCCCCC
>JAHBMJ010002427.1:0-19083 GCA_018398765.1 Chromera velia | reverse complement strand
GCTTCATATTCCCGCGTCTGTTCAATCCAGCGACGGCAGACATCTTGATTCGCTCCTGCTTGCACTTGCTCATTCAGTATGATCGAGTATGGAAAGATGTTCCGGAAAGCAAACTTATTGTCAAGATGAGCAAAATCGAGTACCTGTGCGTGTACGTAGAAGTTGTGGAACACATCTCCAGCGAACCCCGGGTTGGGATCCACACCATCTGAGTATTTCAGGAGTGCAATTGACGAAGGGTGACGAAAGAGTCTCGAGTGAGCTTGATAGGCCCTGCCAGAGAGTGCGCTACGATACACTCCATCCGAGTCCTCCCCCCTCTCTAAAAAGCCTCGCTTGTACTCGAAGTAGGCCTGGAGCTCCTTGCGGAAAGAGGTAAACTTTGAGAGAAGCTGCAAGTGAGTCTTCAAAGAGAAGATAGGCACCGTCTCCTCTCCAGCCTCAGCTCTCACTACTTTGTTTTTCTTAAAGTAAGGATCAAGAACCCTTTCAGAGATAGAAACACTTTCTGTTATTTGGGGAACGGGAATAAATTCAGACAGCCAGCTCTCCACCTGACGAGTGGCATCGTTTGATTGCCGAGAGAAAGCTGTTGTCACGGGAGGCTTCTTTTCAAACTGTCTCACATCGTTGAAAGCACGAATTTGCTCACGAAGACCAATAGAGGACGTCCGAAAGCGTAACCACTGAGTGAGAGCTGTTTCGGCATATGCTCTGTACGGATCCATCGTCTCATGATGGGAGTGAAGAGTAAAGAGTGAAGGTGTGGATCTGAACAGTGTTCGAATGTGGAAACGAACAGTGTTCGGAAGTGCAATATGCTATGCGGAATTGCTCACTGTTCGGATCCGCGCATGCGGAAAAATGCAATTTTTCCTCGGATCCGAACATGTTCGTTTCCGCCATGGGACCTGAGACTGCTTGCATCTCCCCATCCCTGAACACCGGTGCCTCCTTCAGCAGATTGCCAAAGGAAATCCTGTCACCGGATCCTCTCCCCGGGGGTTCAAGGCCTAAGCCCCGAAGTATATTCCCAGGCTATTCGACATGCCTAGGTGTCATGTTCACTGGGGAGACAAACCCCGATCTGTCCCCTCCGGTCCCTCTGCTCTTCACATCCACCGCCCCCCCTCCATTCCCCCCCCCACTCACTCCCCCATCCCCTCCATCCACTTGTTCTCTCCTCTTCTTAGCAGACAGGGGTCTCGCCTCAGGCACGGCGGCAGCTGCCGCAAATCCCTCTGACCCCGTGATACTCCCCCCCCCCATTGCCTGTGGCATGTCTTGATCTGTGCCCGGCTGGGCCACGTCCTCCCCCACGATCACGATAGGCACCTGAGGACCTGCTGGTGGGGAAACCAGATGGCTTCCCCCCCCTCCTGCTGCTGCTGCTGCGGCCATCGTTGTTGAACTGCCCTTCCTCACGTCTGTGTGACTCCCCCAATTCAGACTTACACTTGTACTCCCACCCATGCCCATCTCTGCACCCCCCCCGAGCGGAGCCGTCGGTGTCAGGCCTCTTGGCAGCCCACCTGACCCCGTCCCCTGGGCCCGAAGCTCCCACTGTCTCGCTAATGCAGTCACATGATTTGTGAACTGCAGCGGAGACGAAGCCCTGCAGGCCTTCACTATTCCCCTAATCATCCTCTCCCCCGACTCCCCACTAGGGAGCATCATGAAAATGAAGTCCACCAGCCTATGGAAGCTGATGTACTTCCCACCAATCTTATTCACCATTGCCTCTACCGCTCCTTCGAACTCCTTCTGCCCCATCCCTCCTGCTGGGTACATCTCCCTCTTCAAAGCCCTGAAGGGCCCCTTCAAGGGGATATCGAGGAAGTCACACCCGAAGTGAGCCCCAGATATCATCGCCTCCCTGACGAATGCTAGTCCGGGCGAGTATGCCAGATTTGGGGTCCTCCCGTCCAGTTTGAACTGAAAGGACGGGTGCCAGAGCTTGTTCGCATCAACAGACCTCACCACCATGCACATAAACTCGTACAGACGGGAGTTCTTATCCATGGCCTCGATCTGTTTCATCTGGTTCTCGGGTATCGCCTGCAGGAGCAGGCTCTTTGCATCACCTCCTCCCTGGAAGTCGTACACGTCCATCACTTATGCCGCCAACCCCGCCCTTGCCCTCTCCAGCGCCGCCTGCATGTTCTCTCCGTCCCTCATCTCCACCACAACTGCCTTTCTCCTTCCCTGCGCAGAACCCGCCTGCCCACGCATCCGGAGGGCTGCCTCCCTGTCCACCGGAATGGCCGGCAGTGCTTCCAACTCGTCGTCCCACTGTCCACTCATTGCACAAAGCTACAGATCCTACTTTCAAGCGGACTTCCAGGAGAGTGTCTACCTTTCTGCCTACAGTTCTGCTTACGAAACAAACCACACCTTGCCCCTGAAGGTAAGACACTTGCCTATAGGTGTATCGTGAATATCTCGAGTTCTTGGCCAAACGCCACCTCAAAAATAGGTACAATTAGTGTTACCTTAGAAATGGAGTTACTTCAGACAGCTGTAACGTATGTCCTAACCATCTCCACACTGTGCTAGTAGGCGGCAACACTGTGTCTACAAGAGATGGAGTAGGCGGTGGCTCGATGAGTCGGCAATATACATCGGTCTGAGTACGGTAATGGGGTTCTGTGGAATCAGTATTACAGCAGGGGTGCTTGCTAACCATGGCGTGTGAGAGACCGCCAGCTCTCACAGGGCTCGTTGTCTTCCACCTGCGGGTGTAGAAAAGAGGTCCCCCCCCCACACAGGCACACCAGTGTTAGTAGCGTTCCGGTTTCTTCATGGTTGGAGTGATTGGAACACCACGGCCGGGTTGATTTTCAGAGCATCGCATGCGCTGGTGATGAATGTTGCATATTCATTGGGGTGTGGGGACTTCGTGGTTGCAACGATTTCTTCTGCTACCAAGCTGGTGAGGTCATCCGCTCTCCTTTGACAGACACCATACAGATACTTCAATGCCCTTTCGGCTACAGTGAGGTGGGTTGGGCATAGTCCGAATTCAAGGAATGTATACAGATGAGGCGAGAAATGAGGGATGCAGCCTTGCCCTTGGTAGAGCTACAGCCATAAGTTGTTAATCGTATTGAAATCTGCTGTGGAGCCGCCACATGCTTCCATGGCATAGAGAAGGGTTACTGCTCCTGCCGTGTGAAGCATTTTAAGGACTCTACCAGGTGGGATCTTTCCTAATACTGTGAGTTCCCCCAGCATACTATAAACCCTTCCTTTCACCTCCCGGAGTCGTCGGGTCAGGCCGTATTATCGTTGCTCTTCGCCTCCGAAATGTGCCCCTAGATACTTGAACTCCTCGCAGGTTAGGATTGGTATACCTCCATACTGGTATCTTCATCTACTTTGCATCTTGCGATGACTTCCGAGAAAGAGGGAGTAAGTTTTTGTGGTGTTAACTCGGAGCTGGCGCCGTTGGCAGTATTCTTGGAGGGCTGTTAGCTGGCGGTCGAGGCAGCTTGGGTCAGACTCTTGGTGTAAAAGGACTAAATCGTCTGCATATAATATGTAAGGGACCGCTTGTTAGAATCTAGAGGGTCCGATTTTGAGGGGTTGGTGAGTCGCGGGGGGGGGCGCTGCAGCGGCTGCTGTGGCTGGCTGTGGAAGGGAGGTGTTGTATGTCGCCGTGGGGTTGTTGTTGCCAAACACTTTACGTTCCAGGAACTTGGGTAGGTCGTTGATGTAGAGATCGAAAAGTAAGGGGGAGAGCGGGTCGCTTTGTTTGACTCCGATGCTTTCGGAGAACCAGTAGTGTGCCTCCTACTTCTGTGCAGAGGCGACCGGGTATGGTATTTCTGTTTTGTAAGCGCCCCCGCTTCGCTTTCCGGGGCCATTCTATGCAGCATCTTCTAGCACCACAACTTCACTACAACTTAGACAAAGTTGATTCTTCATTCTTCTTCCACTCAATGACAGTCAAGGAAAGACTGAGCGCTTGCCACCCCTTAATTCTGTTGAGGCAAAGGATCGTAATCAGGTGATTTTATGTTTCTTTTATGATGGTTGAGAAGACGTCCCATCAAAGATCTTGACAAGCGGTTAAGAAGCATACAGTCGATCTGTCAGAATCTTGATCATGCTCGAGCGGGTTTGCTGAATGCAGGTAGGTAGAGAAACAAACAAAAAACTGAGGGAGGAATGAGGAGTTAGGACGGGGGAGGAAAGGAAATCAAAAGTGGGAGACAAAAGAAGGGAGGATAGAAGAAACTTCTATAAAGAAACCAGTGAAGGCAAAGAAGACGTCCGTAACACTAGAAAGAAAGACAGCAAACAGCAGCTTCATCTGTGTCTCCCAACTTTGGTTTTCCCTCTCTTCTGCCTGCAGTCATTCCATACTTGCAAACACCTTTTCGATCTCTCACAGTATTCCATCTCCATTGCATATGAATAATACATGATCACAAACAGACAGTTGAAGGGGAAGAGCGTTCGGGGGTTGGCCAATAAGACCGTTAAAGGAAAGACGACAACGCTTTAGTGATTTTTTCAGCCGATTCTGTGCCCTCTTCTCCCTCGTTGAATGTCTGTCTGTCTCTTTGTTGGGCTGTCTCTCTGCAGTTCTTTTGGAGATGCTCACTCTCCGTCTGTCTGGGCGCACGGGTAGTCTTATCCTGTTGAAGTACGGTGACCGATGGAAGGAAAGGTTAGAAGTGAAAGGAGGGGACAAGAAGCTCAGGAGAAAGCGAAGGACTGCCCAGCCATCTCACAGCAGTGCACTCAGTCATGCATGGAGGGCCGATTCGCCTCCAGCTCTTTGTAGCAGGTCTTCCTGATCTATAAGAGTAGAGTTTGAGTCAATTCCTCCAATGTGTCGCTTGAAATGGCTCTCCACTCACTCATCTCTGGCAGCTCAATCGAGTCTTTTACATCATGTCTTCCTGTCTTCATTACAGGATAATTTTGAGGAAGAACGTCCGGTGGAGTCCTACCCTGTGGCGCCGCCCTTTGAGCCTTCGCATGCGCCATAACTGAGAGGGCCCGCGTGCCGACGCCATGCTCCACCGCCGCGTGTATACGCAATCGACTTGCATGTATGTACGTGTCGCGCACGTCGATCAAAGTCGTTGAAATCGAGTCTGACCTTCGTATTCAAGCATGCAACATGTTACTCAAGCAACGGATAGCATCGTTTGAATCTGATGTCTGTTTACCATAGATCAAGAGAGATCAAGAGTCTGAGAGAGAGGAACAGAAAGAGGACTGAGCAGAAACCGTGCAATGATAGAATGAACCCAGCTGATTGGAATACCAGATCATGCTAGAACTTAAACTGATGTAGGGATAAACCTTCTGTAAACTGTCGCCTGACTGAGTGTTGCTCACGTTCCTTCTCTAGATCTTCCTAAGGTTCTTATCCTCGCTTTACCTTCTGTCTGGACGCCATAAAGTGGCCGGACAGGAGGGATAAAGCATTGTGGTGAACGCTCAGCTCGATAAGTATCGACTCTCATGTACCTTCTGTGATGGAGATCAGATCTTCCTTTTATGCAACAGTTGAAAGCCGATTGCAACGATACGGGCACGGTCAGGCAAAGACCGTAAGTAAGGGAATTCAGCGTCCCCTTGCGTCCCAAGCTGCCCGGAGCCCTCTTTTCGAGATCATCGTGGTGGACTGGGAACTCGGGGTGGCGTTCCTGATTGGAGAAGTAGATCGGAGACCTCTGCATACATGGAACCGATCGTGGAGATGTTGGTTGGTATTGCTTGGACTTTCAAGTGACTCCGTCTCACGAAGATTGCCGTCTACGAGTACATCGCAAATGAAATGGCCAGTAGATTGCTTCTTTTGCTTGCTGTTCTGTGAGTGTATGACTAGTTTTGTACCTGATCGATCGGAACCGGCGTGTGCATGTCCGGCATTGACTCTGCTGTTTGCTGCGTGCGTGTCTGTACATGAACGACTGTCCGCATGTGGTCTGACTCTGTCAGGCGGTGTGTGCACTTATTCACGATGGTTGGCACCTTTGTGCAATAATCCTTTTGTATTGAAATGAAGGTATGGGCGCTTAGCAGGAGGCTGAGTGTGCCACTCCATCCATTGTGTACACCACTCCATCCATTGTGTACAACCACTCCATCCATTGTGTACACACACACATGAAGTCGTCGGGACTTCCCTCCAAAAGAGTAGAGCTGAGAGAGTTCTTTCTGCTGCAGAGTGATACGCTGTCAGAAGCTAAGAAGACTTGCACTTTCGATCTTCATGTTGAGTCAGGAGGCATTGGATGTATTTGATGCCCCTGAGGGAACGGCAGGCCTGAAGTACAAAAAGTCAAGTATGTGACTGCTGCCGCGTGGCCGGGTTCCCCTATGATGGGTTGGTAAACCCCGGTTGCACCGTTCCTCTCGACTGACAGTGAGAAGGTGGAAGGATTTGAAGCCAGTGATGGCTGCTCATGAAGCGAACGATCAAGCAATTAGAGCAATGCACCTCAAGGAGTGAAGTCGTGACAGAGTGTTCTGAAGTGCTGTTTAGTTTGGCTTGGCATGGTAGCTTAGTGAGAACAAGGATGGCCGATACACAAATAAGCTTTCAAGAAGCTATGAGTGGAGCAGTATGTAGCTGCACCCTTTTCTTTTCTCTTCATCCCTTTGTAGCTGCTAACAATTCGATGACGCCGAGTTGGACGCATGCGCACAGCCGCCGTGCTCCTGAACTAGCTGGTGCTGGGAACCCATGACTCCGATCGAGTCTTCCAGTCAACGACATGATACACAGGCACTGAACAGGTGCTTTTATTGGTGCCACCAGTATCTGCATCGTGTGCCTATCTCTGGGTGATCTTGGATTTGCGAGCACGCCTCACACATCGTGGCGCTTTGAGATTGTTCTAATGTATATGGCGCCTTGAATATTTTGATATGAATGCCATTGAGATAAAGTTCTTGAAGCTCTGACAACGTCTACGACGACTTGGATGAGATCCACTTTGGGCATTGAAGCTCATGCTCGGTCTCTTCATTTGTTGATTGCGAGGACGCGATTTTCCTGTCCATGACTGGGGGCGATCTGTGGAGTCCTACCCTGTGGCACCGCCCTTTGAGCCTTCGCATGCGCCATAACTGAGAGAGCCCGTGTGCCAACGCCATGCTCCGCCGCCGCGTGTATACGCAATCGACTTGCATGTATGTACGTGTCGTGCGCGTCAATCAAAGTCGTTGAAATCGAGTCTGACCTTAAGCAACATGCAACATGTTACTTAAGCAACAGATAGCATCGTTTGAATCTGATGTCTGTTTACCATAGATCAAGAGAGATCAAGAGTCTGAGAGAGAGGAACAGAAAGAGGACTGAGCAGAAACCGTGCAATGATAGAATGAACCCAGCTGATTGGAATACCAGATCGCTCTAGAGCTAAACCTTCTGTAAACTGTCGCCTGACTGAGTGTTGCTCACGTTCCTTCTCTAGATCTTCCTAAGGTTCTTATCCTTGCTTTACCTTCTGTCTAGACGCCATAAGGTGGCCAGACAGGAGGGACAAAGCAGTCCGTTTATGCTCAAAGTTTTCTTATGATGTCTTAATTGCAGGATGCTTCTAAAGGACAAAAGCGATCTCGTCGATGCACTGCAGTCTTTGCCCTAGCTTTCAGCCCCTGGTTGTAATATGCGGAGACGGTGAAAATGATTGTGCAGCTCTGAAACAAGGGGACATCAGGGTGTCGCCTTCAGAGGCGGAGGCCTCCATCGCTGCTCCTTTCTCCTCGACCGACAAGACGATCCAATCTGTCTTTGATGTCCTTAGAGAAGGTTTATCTCTCCATCCCTTCGACTGTCCATCCTTTTTTTAGACAAGTTGAAGGAGGGAAAGAAAGCGAATGGGGATTGCGAAGGAAACCGACTTCTTCTTGTCTGTCTCACTATGTGCCTTCAGTTGAACGGGAAAAAAAGATTTTTGCTCTCCTTCCTTCCCCTTTTCTCTGTCTGCCTGTGTGCATGTGTGTGTATGTATGTGTGTGTGTGTGTGTGTGTGTGTGTGTATGTGTGTGTGTGCATGAGAGAGAGAGAGAAAGAGAGAGAAAGAGAGAGAGAGAGAGAGAGAGAGAGAGAGAGAGAAAATTGTTCTGTCTTTTTCGGGACCTGCGCATGCTTGCATGCAGGTCGCTGTGCGCTGAGTAACTCCTTTCAGACGTTCAAGTGGATGGCTCTGTATAGCGTAATCGAGTTCAACTCTGTGATGATGCCGTACTGGGTCGGATCGAACTTGACAGACAACCAGGTGAGCTGAGGTGGGGAATAATGTGAATCAATTCAATTGAATTCATGAATTGGATTTGAATGAAGGAGGTAAGGGTGGAGAAAAGAGAGTCTCTTCTTCTGTTGGCCTCTGTGTGTGTCTTTGTATATGTGTCTACATACAATCTCTGTATGTGCTCATACGTGTCGATTCTATCCTTCAATCCATGCCTTCTTTCTTCCTTTCTTTCTCGCTTTTTTTTTTCGTTTCTTTCTTGACTTCTTTCTTTCTTTCTTTCTTTCTTTCTTTTTTTTTTCCTTTCTTCTTTTTTTCCTTCCTTTCTTTCTTTGTTTCTTTGTTTTTTTGTTTCTTTCTTTCTTTTTTTCTTTCTTTCTTTCTTTTTTTCTTTCTCTCTCTCTCTCTCTCTCTCTCTTTCTCTCTCTCTCTCTCTTTCTCTCTCTTTCTGGTGAAAGTCGATCATCGGTTCCTCTATTCGACCTGCCTGGCGTTTTTGTTTTCTATTGTTGATTTGATGTTCCTTCCCCTTCGCCCTGAAGTGTTTTTGCCAACTACTTGCCTGTCTTCTCTCCTCTTTTCTCTTTTCTTCTCTCCTTCCCTGCCTTTCTCTTTCATAATATGCACTCTCTTCTACTGCATGGACCTTCACATGACTGGCTTCGTCGATGTTCGTTTATGTGGTACGCAAACTGCGTATGCGTTGGTGTGCAGTATCTGTATGTGGATCTCTGTGAGGTCCTTCCTCTCGCATGCGTGATGTCCCAAACGGGAGCCCACAGTTCTCTGTCAAAAGACCTTCCAACGCCGTCTCTAGTCTCCCGCGTGATTCTGCTCTCCATCATCGGCCAGGTAGGTTCGTTAATTGAGAGATGGTTTTTTTCCTGACAGATAGATAGTCATCAGAGAATTCTTTCTGCGACGTTTCAAAAGTTTTGTTTTGTTTGTGGTCGGAAGGACTGTTTAAAAAGCATAAAAGAGAAACCCAGAGAAACCCTCACACAGTTTTTTATCTCTCTGAAGCAAGGAGACCCGTGCTCTGGATGCTTCCCGCGTATCGTCTCGAATTTCATCTCTATGACCGCACATCGACAAGCCGTCCCAGTAAAGGCAGTCAGGTTATGAAAAAGCAATGAGTGAATGGAAAGTAATGAAACAAATGAGTGTGGTAAGAGAGTTTCACTGGTTACGTGGAGATGGAATCCGATTATGAGGCAACGATCGTTCGTTGTCAGTCACTTCTTTCGTTCTGTCTGTCTGTCTGTCTGTCTGTCTGTCTGTCATCTACTACTCCAACTTTCCTCTCTCCCAATCTCTGAATCTCCTGCTCTCATTCTTCGTTCCTTTTCTTTTTCATTTGTCTGATAGATGCGCATGCAAACCGTCATTTCAGTTGGGTTGCTGACCCTCGTCTACACCTTTCTGGCCTCCGAACTTTGGTACAAACCCTTTCACCCCGACCTAAAAGGTCCACCTCAGAGTCTGTTTGTCTGTCTGTCTGTCTATCTGAAGAAGAAAAGAAAAAAAAAGAAAAAAAGAAGAACATATAGTCTATCTGTCTGTCTCGGCTACTCTACTCATATTTTTTTTCCTGTCCTGTCCTGTCGTGGCTTTCTCTGCCTGCTGGGAGCGACACCACTCATTCGCACATATGTCATCGATCAGTTTGTTTTTGTTGCCTGTGTCCTCTCAAACAAAGGATTGGCTGGAGGCAATGTGGGGTCGGAGACAGAAAGCTCCTCCCCTTCTCTTTATCGGTCGTTAGATAGTTTTTCCTTGTCTCTCTGAGTTCATTACGGCCTTTTTTGGCGGTGTCTGCCCACCCGAAGTTTTAAAATGGTAAGGAGAGGAGAGAAAGAGGGAGAGGAGAGTTGTATCCTTGAAGAAAGTGCAACGGGGGGGGGCCTCATGCATCTCTTGCTTTGTATCGCATAACGTGTCCTCACTGTTTCATCCTTGCGTCTAGATTTTCCTTTTTTATGTCTCTCCACTTCTGTTTGGATGAAATGACTGAAGGCATACGCATACGTGTGCAGATGTATCGGAAAAGCACATCGACTGTCAGGAGAACACGGTCGTCTTTCTTGTGTCAACTCTCCAGTACATCTGGGTCGCTCTCGCTTTCTCCGTAAAGGAACCTTGGCAAAAGCGTCCGTCCATTAGTTTTGTTTCCTGCTACTCGTCTGAGTCTCTTTCTCATACTTGAATTTCGTTTTCATTCCTATTCACTCTCTCACTGGAAAAAGGAGTTCCCTCCTCTTACGGGCAGAGGAGAGAAGGCTTTCCTGCCCTTTCCATTGCTTATCTATGGGATGGATCCCCTTTCTCAGAGAGACAGGGGACCGTTTGCGCTCACTGAAGACGTTTGCTGCCTCTTCTCTTCTTGTGTACCTATTGTTATCCCCTTTCCCGCCGGCGAGGTGTTCGTCTGTGTGCCAGTCAGTGTGTCACCTCACTTATGAGCGCTAGCAAATCTAATGGAAACAGTGTGTTTCCCTTCCCTCCTCTCTCTTTCTGCAGCGATGTACACGAACGTCTGGTTCATAGCTGCGTTGGCGTTCTACACTTGCATCAGCGTGTTTGCAATTCTTGTTGATCCTGACCATGTGTACGGTGGTGCGATCCACTTTCTCCACTCGTTTTTGGTAAAGTTTCTGAACCTGGTGCATTTGCCTGGAGGGTTCGGGTTCCGTCTCCGCCTGCTTTTGTTTTGCTTCATCAATCTCCTTCTCTGCTTGGCTTTCGAATTCGTAGTCATCCAGAGAATAGAGAAGGCCGACTTCGCGTCTCGAGAGAAAAAAGAGACGTTCGAGTGGCCGGTGGTGGACAAAGCAAGCGGTGTCTCTATGCGTCTGCATCATCAGAGATCGCTCCTTCCGAGAGCATCCCCAGCTTACCGCCATGGAGACCCTACAAGTAACGGTCACATTGAACCCCCACCCAGAGAAAGCGAGACATGGGCCCAAACAGAGGGAAGTAAAGGATGGAGGAATGTTTGTGTCACTGCCAAAGAGAGTGCTGAATGGATCAGCAAGCTCCATGCGACCCTCACGCCACTTGATTTGCTGCTTCAGCGCTCATAGGTGAGATGACACCCTAGCATACAAACATCCAGTAGACGCAAATTGGCAATCCGAAATATGATTATTATTTCATTGATATGACCATTGGCATTGTATCAAACTGATAGTATACACGCACACTATTGTTAATTTGTAACAGTTTGCCATATGATTTTAGGCCAATGTTACCTGTTTTAGTAACTTTCAATTTTTATACTACAGACTAGACTAGTAAGACTACAGACTGCGAGGATCATATAATTTACCTTCATTCAACAGATTCTAGAACAGATTCAATATAGATTATAACATTGTTAGTAGCATTGTTATGTTTAAACTTATAAAAGCTATCTCGGCCTGTAATCTAGGCTCTGCACTCCATTAAAAAAAAAAAAAAAAGAAAGTTTCTAATCTTTTATTTTTTTTTTATTTATCAACTGAAAAGTATATAATTTTCAATGCAACACCCCGTGCAACACTCTTACAACACTTGAACAACAGTTGTTTGTCTATTGAATGTTATAATAAATAAATAAAAAAAATCCATTAAAAAAAAACTTTTTTTCTTCTTTTATTTTTTTTTTAATGTAATGCGGAGCCTAGCCTGTACTATTATTAAACTTAATGCTAGACTAAACTAATACAGTCTATATGTATCTTAAAACTTTTATTTTGTTAAGTACATGATATCATGCATTAATATATATATATGACCACTTTAATAGGCAATAAGTGATAAGTGATAAGTGATTTAGTGGTGCCCTTGAGCACTGTCGCCGTTTTGTCTTGTAGAGGTCGCCCAGGGACTCGCCCCCGCAACGGGTAGAGATGAAAAAATTCACCAGTGCTAACCAGTGCCATCATTCTCTTATATGACTGAACGGTTATAGCAAAGCGACAAAGGCTAGGGCAAAGGACAGGGTAGGGGAAAAGGTAGGTTATGAGGTTAGGTTATAGGTTATGGGCCGTCCAGTTATGATAACCGGTCATAACCAGCAGTTAACCGGGTTAACCGGTAAAAGTTAATAAAAACTACATAAAAGGTAGAAACAACTTTAAACAACTTTTGAAGCAAAAGATTATTCAAAACCTGATAAAATGGTTGCAAAACTTAGTTATGAGGAACTTATGACCACTGAAAAGATGTAAAAAATCATGTTTTTCTTAGTATTTAGACTATAAACACAATCAAACAAGCAGTTATATGAATTAAAAATATGTTTTCATTATGTTTTGGTTGTTTTTCAATCGTTTTCTGTATGTCATACCTGTAAAAATCACGTTTTAAAGTCGTTTTTAAAGTGAAAAGTTTTAAATTTAGTAAGAAAACGACCTCTAGACATAAAAAGGTTATATAACCGATAGGTTAACCGAACCGAAGCGCCTTTTAACAGCGAAGCCGGTTCGGTTCAGTTAATAACCTATTTCCTATCCCTAGCAAAGGAAACTAGAATTAAAGGAAAGGCTGAGCCTGGAAAGCTAGATTCAAATTCTGGATTATCCTAAGATTTATCACTACGTATCACTACACGTCAACTCTAGCGTCTACTGCCAGTATGCAGTGATTAGCTATAAATTGTTGTTTCATATACTCTTTCACGCTGTTAATTTATAGCTGGTTTCTAGGTTGGTTTATGTAATCATGTTACTGCTAGCTTTCTTGCAGCTAATATTGCTAGCTAAAGATAAATCCAAGTTTACATTCAAGTAGATTGAATTCAAGAGAAGAAAAGCCATAGGATATAATTCCGTCTTATCTGAGCCATTTCGTGCAGTTGGCATCCAGGTCATGTACAGGGAATCCGTTAGGGTCGTCCGGTGCGATGAAGAGCTTCACGTTTTGCAGACCCCCCTCTGTGTTCTCCCTCTCCTTTGCAAAGAAGTCTCGAACAAAGCCGAACGAATAGCGTCGGCTGAAGTGCGTCAAAATGAAAGTCGTGTCGGGGTATTGCAACAGAACAGGCTTCAACTCTGAGTAGTGCATGTGACCTGTTTTTCTTGCATTGGGCATTTCTTCTTCGAGGAGGAAAGAGCACTCCACGAACAGAGCAGGTAGACCTCTCTCGAGAAAGGGAACTAGACTTCCCGTCGGTTTCTGATTCTCCCCCCCATCTTCCGCAGGTTCTGACGGGGTGAAAACCTCCGCAGTTGTGTCGCCCATAAATCCAAACAACAGCTGCTCCCTCTCCTCTGTCACTTTCTCTCCTGCCTGTGCACGCCGAGCTATTTCGTCCTTCGGTGCTCCCACCAGGTGTGCTGCCAGCTTGGACACCCTGGAGCCAAACACATACCCCACACACGGTGCCCTGTGCACACATCTGATGACCTCTGCGTAGACGTGCTTCTGTCTGACAAACTTCTGCAGCGTCTCTCCGGGCCTCACAGATTGGGTCTTGTGGTTGGTCTCATACTGGTCCTTGCTCATTGGTTCACCTGACCGAAGGGTAACGAAGAGGGCAGAGAAGTCTAGGGAAAATATATACACCGCAAGCAAGTGCGGAAGGACAATCGTCCGAGGCATAGAGAGCTGCAGAGGCAGATCTTTCCGGTGCACCGATGAAAGACGATGAAGAAAGAGAAAAGAGAGCGGAGAAGCGAAAGGCGTGTGGAAACAAAAGAGAGGGCGGGTTGAAAAAAGGTCTGAAGGCAGAAAGAGAGACAGAGAGACAAACAGACAGACGGACAGACAGACAGACAGACAGACAGACAGACAGACGGACGGACGGACAGACGGACGGACAGACGGACGGACAGACGGACGGACAGACGGACGGACAGACGGACAGACGGACGAATGAACGAACGAGCGAGCGAGCGAAGGAAGGAAGGAAGGAAGGAAAGCAAGGAAGGAAGGAAGGAAGGGAAGGAAGGAAAGAAAGAAAGAAAGAAAGAAAGAAAGAAAAGAAAGAAAGAAAGAAAGAAGGAAGGCAGGAAAAGAAAGAAAGAAAGAAAGAAAGAAAGAAAAGAAAGAAAGAAAGAAAGAAAGAAAGAAAAGAAAGAAAGAAAGAAAGAAAGACAGACAGACAGACAGAAAGAAAGAAAGAAAAACAGACAGACAGACAGACAGACAGACAGACAGACAGAAAGACAGACAGACAGAAAGAAAGAAAGAAAGAAAAGAAAGAAAGAAAGAAAGAAAGACAGAAAGACAGAAAGACAGAAAGAAAGAAAGACAGAAAGAAAGAAAGAAAGACAGGAAGGAAGGAAGGAAGGAAGGAAGGGAGAGAGAGAGAAAGAAAGAAAGAAAGAAAGAAAGACAGACAGACAGACAGAAAGAAAGGAAACAAAGGAAACACACACACACACACACACACACACACACAGACACACACACACACACACACACACACACACACACAGAGAGAGAGAGAGAGAGAGAGAAAGAGACAGTGAGAGAGAGACAGTGAGAGAGAGAGAGAGAGAGAGAGAGAGAGAGAGAGAGAGAAAGCGGGAGACAGGGAGAAAAAGATAAGAAAACAAAACAGCAAATGGGTTTCAAAGACACCAAACATTTTCAATAGTGGAAACACTACCCACAGACGTCAAAAAGCTATGCTCACCATTAGAAAGGACCTGCGAGTGGAATAGAAAGTTTTCCGCTGCAAGCAACCAAGAGGGCAGTTGAAGAACGCTCTGAATGAGCAGACCGTATGGGTCAGGCATTCATAGATTCCTGCAAAAAGATACTGTAACAACACGGAAGGCAAACAAGTTCCGTGCAGGATCGACTTTTTCTTGGTGCATGCAAAAAAATAATTGGCATGAGCTGCGTGGAAGCCCAACAGGGAGCCACGGTACAGCAGATGACTCGAAACACCAGTGTGGAGCAAAGTGGACGAAAGTAGACGGGTGAAAGCTTCGTGACATCGACATGAGGACCAGATTTGGGATACAGCTTGGTACAGAGGGAGGAGCTGCGAACTCACCCGCTTCGACCATCTCCTCCGGCATAAAGAAGATGGGAGGTCTGCAGGGTCCATGCACGGTGAACATACAGCGAAAAGAATATTAAACGTAGTCGCACACCAGAAGAAGAAAAAAGAGAGTCGAAGGGCTGAGCACTTACTTGCTTCTCGAGACGAAGTGGGTCAACCTGAAAGAATGATCTGCGTGGCAGTGTGTAACAAAAACGGCGTCTGGGTGGAAGTCGTGCACGTTCATGCCGGCATCGAGCTGAAGTTTCAGGTCTGGACATGCGATCGCCGTTCCTGAACCTGCTCGGGACACGCCGACAAAGGTCAGGGGTCCGATCGCAGTCTCCAGACGGAGCTTGCACCGCTCGCTCGCCAGAATGTTCGCCATGAAGAGACTCAACAAGCTCATCAGCGACGACTCTCAGCCAAGTCAAACTGGACACATTTATCTGATTCAGAACTTTGAATCAGAAACTTCTCGGGGGACGTAAATTCAGAGTCCCCCTTTAATTCTTGAGAATGATGAATCAGTCTTCAATTTGCATGCAGGCCGATCCCATGCACCGCGTTTTGAGCCGAATAATCGGTTTGTAAGGGTGACAAAATTTGGCTGGCATTTTGTGCCGGGCTGTACACGGGAGTGCGCGATTGACCGGAAGCCCAACTTCAAGTGTTTCGTTGTCGTAAGCTGCCGCAAACTCCTTGTCAACTTCGAAGAAGTGCTACTGAAGACACGAAGCGCAGCCTCCGCAAACAGATTGGAACTACGAGCTGCTGAGAGAAATAGGATGTTGATAAAATTTCTGTTGTTTGTGAAGTACGAGACGGGGAGTACATGTATGAGCGGCAAACTGTCCGTCCGCACTTTCAGAGACCTTGGCATTCTGAGGGGCCGAATGAGCCAGTAACTGACTGAGGGAGGGATGGTATCTGCAGTTCTTTTGTCAGTGCTCTTCCTTGCGTCCTATCCACCCTCAGTGAAGCATCGTGAGCTCTGTTGCCAAAAGCACTCTGTCTGCCTCCTCGAGAAGCGCCCATCTGCTTCCTCAAGACCCCGGTGGGAAATCTCGGAGTGGGAAACATCAGAGTGGATGAGGAGGACGGAGCCAGGGAAAGCGTTGCTCCTCGAAGTTGTGCACAGAGCTGCTGCACACTTTGTGGACCGCTCCTCTGCAGAGGGAGACGGGAAGATGAGGGAAGGAGACGGCACAGACGAGAAGAGAGAGACGGCGGCCAAGGAATTGCTCGCAAGGTAAACAGACCGACATCCCGTTTTGCATGACAAGCACGCTTCATCACCAGCGCACTTATGCCGATTCTTTTTATTCCTTGTTGGATCCTTCTGATGCAGATTAAATGCTTCGAATATAAGTTTTGTAGACGATTTGATCAAGGCAGGCGACGCGGAACTCTGGGAAGGGTGCAACGTCGACATTCACGACCTGTGGAGCAGTCCGCAGATGTCCATGTCTCTACAGGGTCCGGAATCATTTGTCAGCCGGGCGCTTATTCGGGCGCTTAACGTTTCAGTGACTTCGTGCTTTGAAGAAGTCAGTGACGAGAAAGAAGGAGAGGGAGTGGAAAATCTGATGGAGAGGTGGAGCCGAGCGCTTGTGAAAGTCCTCTCACAGCCTGAGTATAGGTGGCGTCACCTTACCTTCAGGCATCGAATGTTGAATCGAAGAAAGCAGAGGCAACGTGACGAAAGGGGGGTGAAGGGGGATGGGTACGGAATGATTCCCAGAAACAGCAACCTCACTTCGCCAACATCCTTTCAAGAGAAGGACAGAGAAGCGCAAACTAGAGGCTCCAGGGGGCAGAGGAATGAGGCCTGGCGCAACATCCCGCTGTCTTTTGCAGACAAACCGGCAGACTTCCGTCGGAGATTCTTTTCGGAAAGGGAAAGACAACAGAGACTCTCCCAGACCCCCACCGACGTTCCAAAACGATTTGAGACAAGCTTCTCAAAACCTGAAACTAGGGCTCAAAGTGAAGACAGAAGAGTAGAGATGAAGTTGAAGCCGAGAGCCAATGAGCCAGTAGAGGTTCTGTTTGAGCGGGTTGGCCGCAGAGCACTCATGTCACAAAGACAGATGGCACCGTATCTGGACCGGTGAGGCATCAGATAGTCGGCCAGATTGCATGATTCTTTGTTTCTTTTCTTGAATGCTTGTCTTGCTTCTCACACCCTCTCGGCCTTCCTCACTCATTGTCTGCGCGTGTTTCCTTTCTCTGACAACCTCTTTTCTTACCTGTGGGCCTTTTCTGTTTGCGGTCGGTCTTTCATTCCCTTTTGAAGTGTCTCTTCTGCTGTCTTCGGTTTCCTTTCTTCCCCTTTTGTCTGTTGTTTTCCTCCCCTCTCCTCACTCCCAAGGCCTCCTCACTATTTGCCTCCTCAACCTTGCTCATTGTGTCAATTTGCGCTCGTTCTTTTTTGCCTTTTGCTCCCCTGTTCGCCCTTTCCCACCTCTTCAGGCTGAAGGCCTGCGACATTCATGACACCAAGACCCTCTTTCAACAGGGGAGAACCGCTCAGGACATGGATGGAGTCATGCAGTTTCTTCATACCCTGGGAGTTCCAAGTGATTTCGCCTGGGTCCTTGTGACGGACTACCTCGGCCTCCCCTTGGGGACGCGTTTGGACTTTCCCAGATCAAGGGGGGGGAGGCGAACGCGAGGGGGAAGCGCTGTCACTGCGACGGTTGCACTACCAAAAGAGCAGGAGACAAGGATTGTAGATGTTACAGAGGAAGCTCTGAATTTTGAACGGCAGCTCAAAGGGGCTTCCAAAAGCTCAAAATCGGCTGGAGCGGAGTCGAGCGAATCGGACACGGAAGCGGCGAGTGAGAGTGAGAGGGAGAAACGGCAGCAAGAAGGGCAGAAAGGAACACAGTGGTACGAAGTTTGGTAAATATTCAGCTTGGAAATCAACCTCAGTGTCCCGGGAGTTGAAAGCTCCACTTAGAGTTTGACATCAATCAATCAATGATATAGTTAATGATGCATGTACTTGTTTAGGCGTGTTTTAAACTATGATTTCAATACTTATTTTATATTTTTTTGATGATCATGATGATGTAAGGGGTTAAATCCTACATCGACCGAAGTAGACCGAAGCCTAGTAAGAAGTTGTAGTTAACTTACGGACCTACTAGTAGTGATACCTAGAGTAATACAAATAATAATATGATATAAACGCACATCACTGTTAATTCAAATGTTAGTATATGGTTTAAAGTGTTAGTCTAAACTTATATAACGTGATCCAAATTTAATTTTGAAAGTACAATTTTGCACCAGTATATGTCATCATGTTGTTTAAAATAATAAAATATTATTGATCGAATGATTATAACCCTTAAGGACAGGATCGACGGAGCACATTGATGAATCCCTAGCTCACCTAAGCTCAGAGATCCATGCTTGTACATATACTTGTAAGTCTGGTCTTCCAGGAATGGTCTCGAGTTCACAGATCTCTCTAGTCCGGACCTCGATACACACTCTCTATCTGTATTTCTAATTCTCGGTCGATCGGTCGATCGATCGCTCACGTGCACGTCTGCTCTGTCTGTATCTGTTGTATTTCATGTAATACATTTGTCTGTATGTCCCGTACATGACATGCTCTTTGCTTTTCTGTCCACTCGCATTCAGTCTCTTTCAGTTCTGCACTTTCTGTATGCATGTTCACGTGTATATTGCAATTTCCCGCATGCAACGCTTCATGCATGTATTGCTGACATGTACAATTCGCTCAACGGCGCTCGATGGCATACGCGGATCGATTTAGACTGGTATGATGCTGCGCGCGCCGCGCCTCTTCTCTCTGACCCTTAATACCTCCTCTCTGACCCTTAATACCTCATCAATCGCATCTTTTTT
>JAHBMJ010002426.1:2500-19077 GCA_018398765.1 Chromera velia | reverse complement strand
ACACACTCGCACACACACACACACACACACACACACACACACAAGAGCACACACACTCGCACACACGCGCGCGCGCACACACACACACACGCAGTCACATACACACAGATGCACACACAGTCGCACACACACACTCGAACAGACATACTCGAACACACACACTCGAACGCACACACTCGCACGCACACACACACACACACACACACACACACACACACACACACACACACACAAGAGCACACACACGAGCACACACACACGCGCGCGCGCGCGCACACACACACACACACACACACACACACACACGCAGTCGAACACACACAGTCGCACACACACACTCGAACACACATACTCGAACACACACACTCGAACACACACACACACACTCACACACACACACATACACACACACACACACACACACACACACATACACACACACATACACAAGAGCACACACGTGCGCACACAAGAAGGAGTCCAACTCAGACAAAGAAGTCCTGGGAACTGAGGGAAAGCGACGGAGACGCAGAGACGGAGACGGGGAGCGAACCGAGACAGGCAGGAAGAAGCGATGAGGCTCAGAAAAGGCACCCGGGACTCACCTTCCGGCATTTTCCAAATCCAAAGAACTCTCCAGATCCGAACGCTCGACGTCGACGCAACTTCTTCGCTCACTTGTTCTGCTTCGTGCTTTCCGTGCAGAAAAGAAGTGCTTCCCGTCTCGTCGTCGAACTGCCATCAGCGGGCCCCTCACCGGCGACTCAGTAAAGTCAGCAGGTCTTCTGGAACGGAACAACGAAGGGGGTGCGGGCGCGGGCGCGTGGCACCCTCCCTTCAGGTTAAGGGGGGAGAAAGCAGAGGCCTGCAGCCGTATAAGAAAGACTAGCGACACAAAGAGGAGACACAAGCGAGCTCCGAGTTTCAAGTAGAGGAAGACGGGCATCCTCAACGCAAGCGGAAGAGCACACAAAGCCCCCCCTTTTGAGTTCTCAGCAGGCCACCACCAAAAGCAGAGACCTGCATTGCTTCACTGACGGATGGGAGGGAGACAACACAGCTCCACAGTTGGGCTGCTTCCACTACAGCTCGGTCTTGCAGGGTGCATGTGCACCTGGGCTCGGGGGTCCAGTGGAAATCGAAAGCAATGTCTTGCCGTACAGAGGCTCTGGGCTTGCTTGAAATCTTTCTGATCAAGAGGGCCGGTTTGAGGCTCTTCTGAAGCTTTCAGAGACGGCATTTCAAGTTAGTTCTCGCCCGTGGGAAAGGGCCCGCGATGGGCCCACGGCCGGAACCGATAGCATGCATGCCCACTGCGAGAGCGCTCCCGCGGGCCCTGGAATATATACCGCGCCCTGGCATCATCATATAAAACAAAGAGACTAACCGCTAAGAAAAAGCGGAACCTTCGGACAAACTTAGACAAACTAGGCTTGATCCGCCCCTCATATACGGGGACGCGGCATGCATAAGTTGTATAACAAAAACCTCGATCATCAATTAAGGCTGCCGATCGAAGACTATTATGAATGCAAGATTAATGCCACTTTCTACCACTTACATAGGCTCCACTTAGCTCCACTGGCATGTCGGGGCCCAACAAGAGACATTCTAAACGCAAGACAATTTCAATTGCGGTACTTAGTCTGTTTCTTACTAGTGATACTTCATTTTATTTAATAAATGAATGAATGACTGAGCCGGTGGAGCCAAGCTCCTGGCAGTTCATTTTATGTAATCACATGCATGTTAATGCATATCTTTGATTGAGCCTAGCTCTGAAGCTATCTGAAGCGAGAGACTGGAGCAAGAGAAATGATCAGAAATTTAATTTAGAACAACATAAAACAACATTAAAGCTAGTTAAAGTTTGTCGTTTGCGTCGGCGACCTCTATAAGACAAAACGGCGGTACTGCTCTAAAGCACGAGTCCATACAGCATGACTAAACTACTTTAATAATAATATATGATTTATATCCCACAGAATGTTACGTAAGACAAAGTTTAAAGTTTTTAGACACCGTTTAGCTTTTATTACGTGTTAAAGTGCAGTCCAACACTTTGCGATTTGCAGGGGCGACTTCTGGTAGAACGGCGACAGTGGGGCACCAATTAAAACACTATCACTATCACACCCTTCAAAGTTTATAAAGAATATGATGATGATCAGACAACCCCACTCCATAAGAAGAGTACCTCTCTCAGTATCTTGTAGCATTAGCACTAATTAGCACCCCTCTGACATGTTTAGACATGTTTCTATATTAGTCAGCTAAATAAGTCAGACCCAGGTGTAATCTCACACCAATCCCGAGTAATTAACGTCAAGTTTCTGTTTAACCCCTTCCATGAGGGGACTCTTCAATGGAGCTGTCTCCCGAGTCCCCCCCCTCATCCCCATCCCCGGCTGCTTCAAGTCCGCCTGCAGCACCAGCAGCCGAAGAGGAAGCCGGATGGGCGAAAGGAGGCGAACTGTGTCCAGACATGAAAGCCTCCCCCGGAGCTTCCACACCTCTTTCACCGTCGGTATCTACCCCCTCTCCTTCAAGACCGCGTTCCGCTGCAGAGGGGTACGTTGCTGCGCCTGCTGCATACTGCCCCTGCCGCAGAGGTCGGCCTGGCTGGTGGAAGCGTTTGAAATACAGAGAGAATTTTGCGTCCTTATCTGCCTCTAACGCATCCCTCATTTCGTGAAACCGTGCGAACGGACTCGGCAGTGCACCGGGGCTGCAGGCAGACAGAGAAGGAGGGAGACAGAATTAACTCGGATGGATGGTTGTTTGTTCTCTTTTAGATGGATTATTGAAAGGCGAAAGTAGGAGCAGAGACAAAAAACAAGAGAAAAAAAGAGGTTGCACGCGAAAGGCAGAAGGTGGGAAGAGGTAGAAAAGGAAGCATCGAAAAAGGCTGAAAGTCCAGCGGGTTTTTTTGTGCCTCTGAGAAGAGAACTGGACAGAAGAGAAAAGGAAGCATAAGGAGAACCATCATGGGAAAATATCTGGCAGAGCTCTCTCTGTCTAATCCTTCCACAGCATTCCGTTGACACTCAGACTCACATACACCCAGGCTGTCTTACTGACAAGAAAACGTCCCAGAAGCAGAGAGACGTGCCCACGCGATGCAGCAGAGGGGTCTGTTTGTCGGGAGAGATCAGAAGATACGCGGGCTCCTGTCGGACGCTGCAGCAAGGCAAGCAAGCAAGCAGGAAAGCAGGCGAAATTGGGGGACCCGAAGAGAGCGGGGGAAGGGGGGTAGAGAGAGAGAGAGAGAGAGAGAGATACACTCACTCCTTCATTCATTCATTCATTCATTCAGCAGAACCTTCGGGTGAGAGGCAGAACTCAGAGATGACAGATGAATCCGTTTCTTTCTGAATCGACCACACAGACACACACACTCACTCACGCATGAGCACGCTGGCACGCATACAGAGAGAGTGGTCTCGCTTGCTTGTAGGTGCCTTCCCCTTTTCGTTCTTCCTTTTCGATGTCCACGTGTGCTAGTCTCTGTGTTGCGACTCTTTCCCTCCCCCATCATCCTTCTACGTTTTTTTCTTTTTCTGCACCTGTCTCCTCTCCTCTGTCTGTGCGAAGCTGGTTGCCGTCACCCATCTGCACGTGTTAGTCCGTCCCTCCCTCCCTCCCTCTCTCTCTCTCTCTCCCTCTCTCTCTCTCTCTCTCTCTCTCTGCGTGCGTGTGTGTGTGACCCTTCCGCCCCCCCCCCCCNNNCCCCCCCCCCCCAACCTGAAGTCCCAACAGACGAGAGCCATCAGGAATGCGACCTCGCAGACAATCAGGGCACCCGAGAAGCGCTGCAACAACAATTAGTCGAAAGGGGAAGGGGGGGAAGGGAGAGGAGGTTGGGTCTAACGAAGAGGTGAAAAAAATGGAGAGCAGAGGGGAGGAAGAAAAGAAAGGACTGGGACCGGAAAAGAGATTGCGAGAGAAAGGGTGCGAGAACTCAACCGACTGACCATGCCATTCTCAGAGCTGCCCCACAGAGCCTCCATCAGTTGTTCCTGGACGGCACCGACGATGATCAAGGGCACGACGTACGCTCTGCAGAGAGGCAATGAAGAGGACAGGCGGATAAACAGACAAGTAGACAGACAAAAGTTAAAACAGCACATGATCTTTTCTTTTCTTTTCTTTTCTTCGTTCGATGCGACTCATGATGTCATCGCCAATTCATCGACAAAGGGACAGAGATGTTCACAGATGGAACGGCAGATCAACACCTGCTGCAGTCCATTGCAGGATCCTCCTTTTCATTCACAAATTTATGTTCTTCCACGAATTGGCAACAACATGAGAAAGCATAATACCCGAGGCAAAGACCAAAAAGAAAAGGCTTCACGAGCTCTCAATTAATCATCATCTAGCTGATCTGCCTCCTCATGCACCAACTGACTCACTCACTCACTCACTGTTTGACACTCAGACGCAGAATCCGACACTCCCTCTGGACCCGTCTCCAAAACTGCAGTCATGGGGTCAGTCAATAAATCAATCGTGGGCGTGAGCATACAGAGGCTATTAGATGTTTTCGTCGCTCACTCTTTCGTTCGGCCTCTCCTCCTGACCCCCGTTTTTCCTTGCCTTCCTTTTCGTTTTCATTTTTTCTTTTCCCCCTTGTCTTCTCCATCTCGACAAAAGCTCAATGAGAACCTTCTCGGTGGTCAATCAAAAAAAGAGATCAAACATGCGACCTGAGGATCAGGAGCCGATCTTTTGAAGAAAGCGAATCGCCGCAGGGGGCTTAAATTGAACGAAAGAAAAAGAGGGGGGGGGGAGGGAAAGGGAAGGGGAGGGTAAGCGATCCTGTCTTCCTCATTGATCCCATCCCTTCGTGTCGTCACTGATTAGTTTTCTCCTCCATCTTCGAAGGCTGTATTCTATTCGCGCGTATGTGTTCTTCCTTCTTTTTTTAGTTTTGGGGTCACTGTCCCAAAATCAAACGGTCATCTTTTCACTGTCTCATTGCAAACGAAAGGAAACGAACGAGTAAAGCGGAAACTTCAAATTCACGAGCATGCCTCGTGACTAACTGACCGACCGAGAAAGAGAGGACGAGTGCGAGGATGACGATAAGCAAAGAGAGGAAAAAGACGAGGTCGTCTAACCACCCGATATCCCCAGCTGTATGCTTGAGAATCGCGTGGAATATGTGGAGGGAGGGACTCGTGCAGAGGAGGATCAGAAAGAAGGTCTTCTGGCGACTCAAGAAACTGCAAAGTGAGTGAGGGAGGGTGACAGGCAGAAAGAGCCCCTGTAGATTTCACCACGGGGAGACAAGAACAACTCCCACACAGCCGAGGAACGGAAGGGAATGAAAGCAATGTGGAACCACAGAAGATATGCACAGGAAATAAAACAACGAGGAAAACGTAGGGTCGGTCTGTCCAACCAATCTATCTGTCTGACCTCCGATCCCTGACTCCGTGTTTCAATTCCAGAACGCTGGCTGTCCTCAGCTCCCCCCCCAGCCAGGTGACAGGGGCAACGTAGAAGAGAAGGAACAGGACGTAACACTCGAAGAAACCCCGGACTGCACGCACGCACTCACTCCGTCTCCTCTCATCAACACATCAACGCGCCGATTGATCGTGCAGACAGAAAAAGAGAGAGAGAGAGAGAGAGAGAGAGAGAGGGAGGGAGGGAAGACAAGAAAGAAGACAACGTGGAGTTGCGAGAGTCTGAATCTACCATGGAAAGAACGAGAGGGAAGGAGCAGAGAGGAAAGAAGATCAGAAGACGGAGAAAAGATCTGAATCACAACATGCCAAGCACGACACACGGACAGAGAGACCATCTTGTCACATGAGCACCGCTTTTCATGCTTGATCCACCGTTCTCTCTCTGGATGGATAGACGTGTCACCTCCTTTTGTCAAAAATACGCTCCAGACGAACACACACAAGCGGACGGACAGACGAATCGACAGGCACTCCCTCACCCACAATCCCCATTCATTCACTTACTCACTTGCGAGGAGCCACTGTCTCTCAAAGTTCGTTGCCACTTTCACCAAGTTCAGGGCAGAGAGCACAGGGAAGTAGAGGGCCACCCTGCAATGACGCCAGGAAACCGGAGGGAGGGAGGGGCTTCTTTCTGGAGAGAGAAGACGATGCCTTCAGTTGAAAAAGAAAACGAACCACAAACCACAAAATTAAGATTGGGCCAGCACTTTTCAAGTGAAGAAGGTTCATGTCTATTTATTTCAAGCAAGTCCACAAGGCAGAAGTGCAAGCAACGTGTGAGACAAGGGCGAGAAAGTTGGAAAGGACAAGACGGAGAAACGGCCAAAAAAGAACTGTGTACACACACACACACACACAGACACACCGGATGTCCAATTTCTGCAAGTCCTCCACCACCCATCTAGAGACGTGGAGAAACAGAATCAGGGCCCATAGAGAAGCGGTGGAAGCTGTGAGGAAAACGAGGATAGACTCGTCGAAGGAGTTCGCGTGTTGTTGCGCAGTGGAGAGATCCACTGCCATGTACGCAATCCTGCCGTCCACTGGGGCAGAGGGAAGTTGGGGGGGTGGTAAGAGGCTGTCTCCCATTCGTTTTTTGTGTGTGTTTGATTGACGTGTACGCGAGTGCATCTGATTCGATGCAAAGGAAAGAAGGGCCAGGGCATAGTCGGGCAAATGGGGCTGGATGAATCCTGCAGGGAGGCCCCATTGTCTCCAAAATGTGCTCTCTTTTTCTTTTGTCTTCATCGCTTCGTTTTTGCCTTTTGGGACTGGCCCAGGGTTCCGTCCCTCATTTGGGTTTCCCTCCTCTTTGCAGTCGGTACATCGTGAAACTCGGCCGGAAGAGGACAGAGATGCTTCTGCCCTCCCAGGCTGCTTTTGGTTGCCGTCTCTTTTCAGTGCAGCCGTAGTTGCGGTTAGTGCAAAGCAAAAAATAATAAATCGGCCCATTCTCAAACAAAGGATCCAGTATTACACAAACACTCTACTTCCAGAGCCACGCAGAGCCCTTGGGACCTGGAGCCCCCTTGCCTCCTCCAATCTGGGAGGTTCCTTTTCAGAGTTAGTTAAGAGGCTTATCCTCCACCACCAGTCAACAACAAATGATTGTTCTCCGGCAATACGTTCAATGCACGAACCTTAACCTTACGACAACTGAGCACATACTGCAATCAATTGTCCTCACGCACATCCCTGTCTGAACATGTCTGAACAACTCGCTCTCACTTGAGTCGAGACTCGAGACCTGTTGATGAATGATGATTCAGTCACTTGACGTGCTCGTATCTTGGTGGGCCATGCCGGCCCCGGCATTCCGCCAACGAAGGCTATCGAAGGCTATGCGGAGGCCTGGCCGGGGCCGCCGGGCCCATGCATGATGGATGATTTCGCACCCGCAGCCCCGGCATGCCACTTCGACTCTCCGCAGCTATAGTCTCAGACTTGAAGGTCGCCGCGGCTGATGGGCCCCCGGCCCACTGAATTCGACCTTTGAAGCTTCGAAGGTCAGAGTTTCTGATCTGTGTTTGCACCGAGAAGGAGGTGATCTTTCGAGCTTTTGTCCAGACCTCCACGTACATAGACGCTCTACCTCGCTCCCATAAGACTGTCTACCAGTTTTGCAGTGTGGTACCTGTGCTGTAAAGGGAAAGATGTATTGCTGACAGTTTGTGTACCGTATCCCTTTGTGTTTCAAAATTGAGTCTCCGAACTTGATTGAGAGAAAGATCAGATCTTTTGAGGCCCTTTCGAAGTGATCATGGAAGTCGAAGGAAGGTCTCCTACACGGAGCGATCTTGAGGAGTGTGTCGGTGATATTGATATGGTGCCGATCGCGGAGGAAGGGGAGGGAGAGGGCACTCTCAGTGTAGCAGAGGGAGAGTCCCTTCTTGACGTCCTCATTCCAGATCTCTTCTACTTCATCTCATACTTCTTGAACCCCAAGGTCAGCCTTGGAAGGCGAATTGCTCAGCTCTTGTTCTCCTTGTTCGTTGCTGAAATTAAGGCCAGCGGTGGCTGTGTTGGCTTTTTCGCTCCACTTGGGTCCGAGACGCCTTGTTAGTGAAGAGTGAATGAACGAATGAATCTTCCACAGTCGCTCTTCCACGCTACGCTGGATTCCGTCAGACCCTCCCCAACAACCCGCGCTCCCACATTCAAGCAGTATGTCTGGCTTTAGGATGTCCGTTTCACCATCTGCCTGCCTGTATGTGTGCCGTGCAGGATCTGGTGGCCTTCTCGGAAGTGTGCAGTCTCTTCAGAGAAGTCGTCTCCGACCACCCGCACTGGCAGGTCTTCGTCCTCAAGGTCAGCCCTCTCTCTCTCTCTCATATGCAGCACCAAGACAGATGGGCAGAGTGTTTCAGAAGGTGGCGCAGATGCCGCGCCCTCACTGTATAGTGGCATCTGCGCCCTCACTGTATATCCTGCAGACAGCAATAGAGCTTGCAAACTGCCCTTGCAGTCTCCAGCCAAACCTCCAGTAGACGACAGGCGATCCGAGTTTCCCAGCTGCGGAGTCTTTCTTCCTGCTTTCCCTGTATCATTGCACCTGTGTGTGTGGCATATCGAGTGATTGACTGACACACTGGCTGCCTGTTTCTGCCGTCGTCTTCAGTGCCATCTGTGCATATGAGGGCGTATGTAGGGGGGTCGGCCCTGTTCATAAGATCAGCTGACGTGGAATCAGTGCCTTCTTGTATGCGTATGTGTGCATTGGTCTGTTCGACGACCTGCGTGCCTGCAGGATTTCGGCTTCAAGTACGAAAACTATGTTATGTACACGAATCAGCACGACTGGAAAAACCTCTACGGAAGGTTGGTAGGAGCCTGCGAGAGGGAAAGGAAGAGAAGAGAAGAGAAGAGAAGAGAAGAGAAGAGAAGAGAACAGAGGAAAACGTAGAGGAGATCTTGCGTCTGTCCCAGGGCTTCAGGTTGTGGAAGTCTTGACAAGAGGGGAGAAAAACGGATGAAGCTCAAGGATTTGCCGCCTGGCACTGTTGGCCCCATCTCTGTTCTCAGGGTTCTCTAGCACCTCCTCACACCCAGACATTTCTCTGTTATTTTTCTGGCTTGTGTGCAGGGTGTCGAATTTCGTGACAAATCTGAAGAACGGAACGCCCCAGAAGACCACCTGGCCCCGTCTCCTTCAGCCTGTGGAGGCTTCCTCAAGCTACGAGGGTGCAGTTGCCATGTCTGCAGACTGCAGGATGCTCTTGTATGAAAACGGAAAGGAGCTGCAAGGAGTGGACATTGTGGAGGGCAGGCAGATTTTCTCGACGCCCCTCACTGCCGCCAGAGACCGACACACCAGACCGTGTATTGTGAACACCAAGAAGAAGGTGCGCATGAGACAACGTCCTCTCTATGTCTTTTCTCTTCTCCCTCCTGATCCCCAAGCCTTTTCTGTTCCCTCTTTGCACCCTCGTTCAAGCCAGCTAAATTCTCTTCAGTGCTGTCGTGGTTACCAGACGTTCTCTGATGAAAGTCTTTGCACCTTTTCGTCGTGTGTGAGTGCAGGTGTTCGTCCATCTGAACGGCACGATTCACGTGGTCTCCCTTGCCGACGGAGAGCACCTGGGAACTCTGGACGTCCCTCTTCCTGAAGGAACGGCCGGACCTGAGAGCAACGACTTCGCTCTGGACATCTCTGTCCGTAACGACCAGGTGAGGTGAGATGAGGAGGAGTGAGAGGTTAGAGCTCTCTCTGAAAGAATTGAAAGCGCGTCTCGGAACGAAGGGGCAGTTGGGCATCTCTCTCGCTCCTGCAGATCTCTTCGGTCGTTCTCTTTCTGCGTGTCCTCTCCCCCAAACTGGAACGCTGTATTTGCTTCTTGTGACGGTGATTCGCACCGAGGAGCACATGGTTCCCCTTCCCTTCCGTTTACACTTCTGTAACCACGATGAACTAAGTTCTTTCATCTGCAGGTTGCCTTCTTGACCTCTGATGCCCTCTACTTGTGGGACTCTCGTGACCTCTCCTTCCTCTTCACTCTGACCCACAAGGAGAGATTGAGGAACGGACAGACAGTTTCGGAGGAACTGGACTTCCTCTGGGCAGGCTACCAGCCTCAGGCGCAGTCAGAAGGGTCGTGGCTGAGGGTAAGTACTTCCTTGCATGGAGCTTTCTTTTCCTTCCCTCCACTTGACTGATGGCCTTTTGCGATTCCTCAAGCAGCATGAGGGGGTGTGCAAAAGGTCCAAGAAGCAGGGAGTGAAAAACCCTTTTCGTGTGAATTGACGGGTATATGCCCTCGTGAGGTTGCCCCGTTATGCCGCTTAGAGAGTAACTTTTATACAGGATGCAAAAGCAATTAAACCAATTCAGCTTCATCTTGGTTTTGTCTGTTTCTCCGGGTGTGTGCGTGTGTGGTGTGCAGAAGGGCCACCGTGATGTGTGGAGACGTTCGCGTCATATTGTCACTTGGTTGAAGAGGAGGGGACACAACGTTGGGATTCATGACATCGATACCGGGAAGGAAATCTGCCAGTTGAGCGGCCATCAGGACACGGTAAGTCTTGTTGAGGAAGGGAGGGGCGCTTTTTACCCTTCGTACGCTGATGGTTTTGTGCGATTTTCGATTCGTCACTTCTGCTAGCTCTACACTACCTGCATGGCGCTCTGCCTCTGTTGTTATGACTACTCTGATCAAGGCCAGAGGGTAAATTTCGGTGTGCTTCTTGGTTTCTGGATATTTCGTCAGTCCGTCTTTCCCCGCACTTGCTCTCGTGCCCGCTTGGCTCCTGCCTGTACTGCAGATTTTGGAAGGGTGCGTGCGGCTTCATATGTGAAAGAGATGCAGACGCAATTCTTGAGGTGCATCTCTCTCGTCTCTCTCTCTCTCTCTCTCTCTCTCTCTCTCTCTCTCCGTGTGTGTGCGTGTGTGTGTTTCTTTCTGATTGTGTGAACATGCATGCAGGTGATTCGAGTCCGCCAGGCTCCCAACGTTCACGACAGCGACAACTACTTCCTCGCCTCCCTCGACACCAGAGGACACGTGCGCATTTGGGACTCTTCCCAGTCAGGCTTTCCCTGCATCTCCACCCTCGATACGGGTCAGTGAGGGGAGAGAGCGCCAGCGTGTGCATGGGGGGAGATGGGGTGGTGGTACTTGGCAGGAGAAAGGAGAGAAGGCTTGCTCCTAGAACCTTGAATTTTTTTGCCTTCTTGGCAATGCAACGCTCTTGTGGGAGGAGTAGATGAGCTCCTTATGTTTCGCTGGACACCAATCGCTGGGAGGGATTGACAGTGAAGTTCCGTGTGTTCTCTATTCGGGGCTTGGTTTTGATTGTTGCCATCCCCCTTACAGCAGGTGCCTGAATCTTCATTCTCGAATACAGGAAGGAAGGAAGGAAGGAAGGAAGGAGGGAGAGGGTTTGTCTTTAACATGAATGAATGGCCTGTCTGCCTGCTGTTTCTCTGTTTCTGTCTGTTCCCCCCCTGTGATTGCTTGCTTGCTTGCAGGGAGCACACGGACTTTCCGCCTCTGTCTGACTCCCTCCCATCTCATCACCCTCTGTGAGACCGAGGATGAACGCGAAGAAGACGTTGTCCTGAAGATCTGGCAGTCAGTCTTTCTCTCTCTCTCTCTCTCTCTCTCTCTCTCTTTTCCTTTGTTCTGGTATGAGCTCTTTTTTTTTATCTTGTCCTTGAGAAATGGAAGCCCGCCGCATGGAGCCGAAGGGGCGAGGTGCTGCGTCGCAACACAAGTAGAGGAAGAAGGAACGACAAAGCGGCTTCTCCCGAATGAGTATTGTCCATTCATCTGACTGTCTCACTTCTCGCTCTGTGTCTTTCTCTTTGTCTCCCTCTCTTCAGGTTCACTCCTCCCGAGCCCACTGGCAGAAAGAGACGATCTCTCTCGAGCCTCGGGGAGTCTGGAGGAGATTTGGAGTTGGAGATTGAGGAGATTGGGGAGGAAAGGGACATCTTCGCTTCGGCTGCCAGGGCTCTGTCGGGTGCTTCCTCTTCTGGATTTGGAGGGAGATCCGTCTCGATCTCTACTGCCACTGATGATGAAATGGGAGTGGGGGTTTCGGCTGGGGACGCTTTGTCGAAGGCGTTGTGTAGGAGGCACTCGACGACCTCCATGATGTCTCAAGTCTCCACAGCCGTCTCCTCAGCTGCCGTCTCCCGACAGCACTCCCCTGCTCCCTCTCGTCAGGCATCCCTTGTGTCGAGAGTTGAGCTGCCCTCCGCTTCTTCAGCCTCCATCGCCTCTCTTCTCAGAGAGGCCCTGTCCGATCTCACGGAGCAGGAGGTTACCCGTATGATTGCCGCGTGTGAGAAGGAGCAGACAAGCCTGATGAGCCTGATGCAGCAGCATCTCGCAGGAGAAAACAGGGACGAAGAGATGCAGCAGTCCCCCGACCGTATGGTCCGTCGCAGCTCCACCATGAGTCTCCCTTGTTCCCGATCTGCCGGATCGGAGGACGAAGACGAGGAGCTCGATCCCGTACAGAAGGCCACACAGCGCGCTATCGAACTGCAGCGCGCAGTCACACTCAAGAAGACGATCCAGTTGATTGGCCAAGGGCCCAAATATGTCCTTCAGGCTGATGACCAAAAAGCCCACACCCTCCGAGAGACCTACCCCTCTACCCACTGCACCCCCTTGCCCATTGTCGACCCCCGAGATGGCCGCGCAGCTCTGCTGCTTATCCCGTCTCCCACCCCCAAGAAACCGATCCTCCACTCCCTCCGTGTCGCCCCTCTCCCCGCAGAGGTGTACTTCTGCGACGTCGTTGACAACCAACTGCTGGGTGTGTGGTACTCCACACAAGCACCCAATGCTCCTGCGGGGGGGCAAAATGAGGGAGACCCATGGTGGTCTCTCGCCCACAGCAACTGGGAGGTGTACTCCGTCTTCGACTCTTTGAAGAATGAGTCCAGAGAAGACAACGGGGCCGCACCCTCCTCTAAGGTTCGTCGAGGTCAAGCCACCTCTTCCTCCTCGTCCTCTTCTGTGAGAACACAGCAGCAGCGTCAGCAGTTCTTCACAGGAGTGCGACCCTCAGATATTCCCGATCTCACCTCCAGGATGTCTGTTGCAGGGGGGAGCACTTCCGGCAGAAGCTCTTCCGAGACTTCCTTCCGCCCCTTCCCGCCTCACTGGCAGGCAGATGAGACAACCGCTAGGGGGACCACGACATCCACAACTGTGCGCCGTCTCCCCCACCCCGTCTTTACCACCCGCCCCCAGCCCACTCAGACCCAGACTACTTCCAGCAGCAGGATGTACAGCTCCAGAATCGTCAACACCGCTGCCCTGTCACCCTCCCACGACCCCTCCCCCTCTGCCTCCTCTGCCAGAGATCCCCTCTCCCCCATGACCAGGGCGCTGATGGCGCGTCAGGCAGTCCAGCACTCCGCAGGCATGGCAGCCAACCGCATCGCTGCCCAGGGCACGACCGCCCAGCGTGACCATCCCTTCCTGTCTCGTCCTCTCCGTGTTGTTCCTAGATCGACACAGCAGCAGCAGCAACAACAGGAGGCATCATCCCCGCAGAGGCTGCAGACTCTGCCTTCTGTCCAGTCACCGCAACAGCAGCAGCAGCAGAGGTTCGCGTCCCTGACGGTCTCTCGCTCGCGTCAGATCACCTCCGTGCAGCAACGTCAGCAGGCCATTCAAACCGCCGCCTCCCGTCTCTCTCGTGCTTCCCAGACCTCCTCTACCCAGTCCGGAGGAGGAACGGGCGGCACGAACGGCAGACTCCCTTCCTTCGTGCAGCCCCCGACGCGCTCTTCGTCCTCTGCCCCTGGTCTGGCTGCCCTCTTCCAACACCCCATCGATTCTCTCTCCTCGTTCCTCCCTCGCCTCGCTTCCCTCCAGCAGCAGCGTAGTGCATCCAACACCGCCATCACTCGCGGTGCGTCTGCGGATGCGGTTCAGCACTACACTGTGAATGCACACGATCCGTTCGCATCCTCCCGGGCTCTACAGAGACAGCGAGTGATGTCTGAGGATATCAGTCCCGCAGGGTCCTCTTCTGCCACACCCTCCACTGGGTCCGTTCTCAACAGAACACTTCAGCAGAGATACGCCGCTCCCTCTCCTGTCGCACAGAGGGCAGAAGGAGACGAGAGCCCCGCGGGTGATGTGGAGATGGAGGTGGCAAGAACCGGCACCCCTGGGGGTGTGACGAGGCCTGCAACTCCCCCCGCTCTAGATGCAATTTTGACAAATCTGGAGAATAGGATTCAGGCTGCACAGCGACCGTGAGTTTCCTTCCTCTCTTGTCTTCTCTTCTCTTCCTGTTCGCTTTCCACCGGACTTTTTTACCCTTTTGACCATATTTTCCGCAAATACGCCCCTTTCTCACTCGCTCTGTTCATGCCCTCCGTGACATCTTTCTTGCCGTTTTCTTGCGTTGCATTTTTTTTTTTCGCACTCAAGTCGCTCCTCAGTTCCAATAGTGCCTCTCTCTTGTCTGTGTCTGTGTCTCTGTCTGCATATTGTCTTATCTCGATTGCGTTTTCTTTCCCTGTTGTTGTGCTGCAGAGTGATACCCGCCCGTCGGCCTGTGCTTCCCCCTGGGGCTGCCGAGCTTCCTCTCGGAAGGCACCTGTGCTTCGAGATGAAGAACAGGGCAGACACGTGGAGTCTCCTCGACTGGAAGAGCGTCGTCATCGAACGCGACGGGTCAGTCAGTCAGTCAGTCAGTCAGTCAGGGAGTGATGGGGTGGAAGGGTGTGTTGGTTCACTTGTTTAATGGGTATCGGCGTGGTATTTTCTCTTCAGTGCTTCTCTTTTCAGAGAGAGTGCGTGTGTGCTTGTGTGTGCAGTTAGTGAGCAGAACCGATAGATGGTGAGATGAATGGTTGCCTTGAGAGTGTCTGAGGATCATTGAGGCACGCTCAGAAAGTTTCAGGAGGCTACGCTTGAATTTGAGACGTAGGTGAAATTTCCTGGAGTGTGAAAGCCATCTTCCTTCTTTCCTTCTCACTTTCCTTTTTTCCCTTCGATGTGCAGCACGCTGGTGGTCTACGACTTCTGTCCCGACGCAGAGGACGAAAAGAAGACCGCAGCCGCACAGCAGCAGCTCCAGCAACAAGCCCTTCAGGGGAAGCTCCAGCAGGAGGCACGGAAGAACGGCACCTCCCAGCCTGCCAACTGAGGATATCTCTCAGACGAACAGAGGCGAAGGCAGGGAGAGTTCGTTCTGTTGGGCAGAGGGATATGTGTTGGATGGAGAGGCCAGGCAGGAGAAGCCCTCGTGTGAGAGTTGTCTCGTATCTGTATGAGGGTCGAAAAGACGAGACAGTACGAAGAGTGAATGGATTCAGACACGGAAAAGGGGAGCTGTAGAGCGAGGTGTTTTCTTCTCTCGTTGATTGACCTCAGAAAGGACAGTACAAATGAACGCTTTTTTGGCTTTCGGCCTTTGTCTCCCTCCTTCTTTCTCCCTTTCTTCGGACGATGTGCGCGAAGAGAGATGAAAGTTGGGATGGTTGCATACAGTGACGTGATTTCTCTGTGTCATGCATTGTGCTCTTTCTTTCTTCTCATTTGGGCGTGAAGTCTTTGTTGTGTATGGGTCTGTTCCTGATTGTTGCATGTGTGCATGGAAGAAGTTTGTATGAACCTCGTTGTGTAATCAATCATGCAGCATCCCTCTAGCTGTGTGCATGCATGCATGCATGTGGGTGTGTTGGGTGGGTGCATGCATCGTTCTGTGCTCTCTCTGATGCCCTGCAAGCTTTCTTCTTCCTTTCCTGAACTGAATGAAGGCTTTGCTTCTTCGTCGTCAGAGTCTGCCTGAGGAACGGTTTCGACCTTCTACATGCACCCACTTCTTCCTTGCTTCCTGTCTTATTTACTAAAGTCTTACTCACTTTTCCTCCCTACTCCCTCCTCCTTTCTTTGGTACCGTCTCCCACTTATTTACAGAACAGATTCTTCGCAAATTTGCCTTCATTCTTCTCTTGTCCTCCCTTCCTTTCTCTCTTCGGTACACTGGGAATCGGTGATGGCCTCTTTCTGTCTCGGAAGGAAGTATGTGCGTATGTGAGAGGAGAAAGGGCTTTTTAAAGAAGGAGCGAAACGGATTTGTTCGGTTCACTTGGTCTCTGGACGACCACGTCCGCTTGGATTGAACTGAGGTCGGGTAGGGCACGGATCTGGCGTGGAGTGCGGATCTGGTGCTGCTTTTCTTCCACCACGATTGTCGTTATGTCAAATACTCGAGGTGCCTCCCTTTTGTCGCAGTGGAGCGAACAGTGCATCAAAAAGGGGAGAGCATTTGTTATCTATCTCCGTCTTCAACAAAGTCCCCAGAGACACCGATCTCCTCTACGCTGTCGATGGCGTGGCTGTCTCGGGGGTCGATTCCTGATTGTCGGTGTCACACACCTGAGGGAGGCGCTTATCGTTGCATCTCCCGTTCAAGCTCTTGATCAGACAGACCAACCCATCCTCCTTTTGTAAAGTGACTGCTTGTGACCGGTAGTCAGTGAGACAGATGGAGGAAAAGTGGAAAAAATGGCCAGGAAAACCAACTTTTAGGCTTTTGTGCCCAAGAGCCCGAGGCGATGACGACGAGGGGCGCAAGAGGAGTATAAGTTACTACACGTAAAAAAAAGACTCACTGCATCGT
>JAHBMJ010002425.1:0-19099 GCA_018398765.1 Chromera velia | reverse complement strand
TCGCAACGCAAAAACAGGCAGCAGACACAAACACTAGCTGCCTCAGAGCAGCAACCAGAGAAACTCCTGCTCACACACAACGGACACAAATGTCAAAACAAGGACTCTGAGACTCAGGAACACCTTGACCTTCCTTTCAGACGTCACTCTGCTGACCTTCGGGGCGAACACACGGCGGACGCTCTCCTCCGTCTGGTCCTTCACCTGTGCATCCGCCAACACTCCCGCAGCGTGTATGATGCCGAGCCGAGAGCCCCCAGCGGCCTCTCGCTGGAGCAGCCTCGCACAGCTGCCGGCAGACGACACATCGCACGCCCGCACCTCAACCTCGACTGTCCCCTCGGCTGCCGCTCTCTGCAGTCGCAGCATCTCACTCCGCTTCGCCGTCTCAGCGTCAGGCACCGACCGGCGGGACACAAGGACGATCCGCTTGGCACCCTCGTCCAGCAGCCAGTTCGCAACCACCAGCCCTAGACCCCCGAGTCCTCCCGTCACGATGTACGTGCACCCACCCGCCGGCAGACTGAGACCGGATGGCCCATTCGAGTCCGACACAGCGGCTCTCTCGGAGGTCTCGATGGAGCTGGGGAAGCACACAACCACCTTCCCGATGTGCCCCGCTCTCTGCAGAAACCGGAACGCCCCCACACCGTCCCTCTCCGGGTCCGACGATCTCACGTCGAACACCGCCACCGGCAACACCGGCAGCTGTCCCCTCTCGACCTGCTGCTTGATGCGGTCGAGCATCCCGGCGAACCACTCCGGTGCCTCCTGCATCTTCGAGTCGATCGCAATCGTCTCGTACTGCACGTCCGGCCGCGTCTCTGCCATCTTCTCATGACTCCAGATCTCGCGCTTTCCGATCTCCGTGAACCGCCCCCCCTCCCCCAGCAGCCGCACAGACGCGTCAATGAACTCACCGCTGAGCGAATTCAGAACCACGTCCAGCTTCGCACCTTGGAGGAAAGAGCCCATCTCGAACTCGAACCTCGGAGGGTCGCGGGAGGAGCTCACGAACTCGACCCCCTGCCTCTTCACAAAATCGGCCTTCTCGCTGCTCCCAACCGTCGCGTACACGACCGCCCCCACACTCTGGCAGAAATGGACCGACATCAGTCCCACGCCCCCCGCCGCCGCATGAATCAGGACTCGGTCGCCCTTCTTCACCTTCGCCAGGTCACGGAGGGCGTACTCCACCGTCGACGCCACTACTGGCAGCGCCGACGCCTGCTCGAAGGTCAGGCCGCGGGGCTTCTTCGACACCAGATGCTCGCTCGTCACCGAGAACGTCCTCAGACTGCCCGCAGACACTCCGAAGACATCCTCGCCTACACGAACACGCGTCACGCCCGACCCCACACGAGTCACCGTCCCTGCGAAGTCACCCCCAGGAGGACCTGCACGCACCCACAAGGACAGACACACACAACAACAGAATGACAAAGATATACTGAGAAAGAGCAAGAATAGAGAAGAAAAACACACAGAGAAAACGGAAAAGATACAAGGAGGAAGAAATGAAGAAAATGCAGGACGGACAGACGAGCAGCCACGGAAAAAGGGTGACAGCGATGCACGAGCCGATGAATTCGAGCAAACAAAGTTCTACTTAAAAGGCACGAAGGTCCTCGACATAGCACGCAAACGGGGACTAAAAAACCTTTTCTCCCTACATCCAGCCACCGCATCAGCTCTCTCTCTCTCTCTCTCTCTCTCTCTCTGAGAGAAATCTCTCCATGGCACACACACACACACACACACACACACACACACACCAGGGTCTCCAGGGTACAGTCCCATCACGTTCAGAACGTCACGGAAGTTCAGCCCCACAGACCGCACGCGCACTTCAACGCGGTCCTCCTCAAGAGCCACCTCCCTCACCTCCGACACCAACTGCGGCCGCGCCCTCAGATTCGACAGCGCACCCCGCTCAGCAAGGTGGAGCTCCAGAGGACCCCTGCACGCAACCGAACTCTTTGCCAATCGAGGAACCAGCAGCTGACCCCCACGCACCGCCACCTCCGTCTCAAAACGACTCTGCCTCTGCTGCTTGGTCACACTTTCTGACTCTGTCAGCCTCACCAGCTCTGCCACGGCTGCAGGGACCCCCCTCGAAATGTCGACGTCTGCAGACCCCACCTGCACTCGGGAGCTCTGCAGATCGATCGCAGCTGCACGCACTAAGCCCAACACGCCTGCGTGCACTGGGGGGGCATCACGTATTTCCTGTAGCTCGCTTCGCAGGTCGTTGACTCTCTGACAGCCCGCAGTCACAAAGCGCACACGCGGCCTCGGTGCCTCCTTCGGCCACTCCTGAGATGAGACTGCTTGGAGGAGCTGCGTGCCTTCCCACACAACCGCAGCCCCGAAGTCTGCAGACGAACACACGTCCACTGCACAAAGGGGGGTGAGGAAGAGCACCTCTTCCCACTTTCGGGAGCTCAAGAGCTTGACCAGCTTTGCACCCTCGGGCACCTCTCCGAACGCCAACACCTTTGATGATGGGTGCAGACGTGCGATCTCGTCTGCATCCTCTGCGGGTGCGCCCAGGAAGAGACGCGCTTCCGATTCCACCCCCTCTGCCTCTGCGTCAACCAGGTGCATTTCACCTCTCTCATCAGCCCTCCACTGTGCTTCCCAGAGAAGCTCCTGAGGAATGGAAGCAGGACGAGAGAGGTCAATCGGCCTCAGCTCGACCCCCTGCAAATCCGCCACGACACGCCCACAGGGTGCGAACAGAGTGACGTCAAAGGACCCAGCCTTGTCACTCAGTTGAGCATTCTGCAGGTGAGCCCATGCCGTGCTCTGCAGTGTGGGGATTTCTGAGTCCTCCCACCTGCCCATGGTCAGCCTCCGAATCCCCACGGGAACCAACACGAGGCCTTTCCGGCCTTTACTCTCTCTGACTGCTGCAGCAGCCTGGAAGGCACCGTCAAGAAGTGCTGGGTGCACGCAGAACGCGGGGCTGACCTTGGCGTCGTCGGGAGAAAGAGACAGGGATGCCAGAACTTCGCCCGGCATTTTCTCAGACCTCCACAGCCGTGTGACTGTCTGAAATCTCCTTCCATAAGAGAGACCCATGCGAGATGCAACAGCATAAGACTCGGCAGCATCGAACTTCATTTCTTCCTCAAAAGCCGAATGGAGAGAGGAGAGGTCCTCACGCTCCCTCTCAACAGCCACAAAACCCTCTTGGAAAGAACAACGAGCGTGCACTTCCCACTCTGACCCTTCCTCTCCTCCCTCTGAACCTCTCAAAGCGATTCCAGCTGTCGCAACGGTACCAGGCAGACCCATTCTGGAGCACAGCAGCAACTTCCCGTCTCTTCCTAGAGATACCGCAAGCGTGCGCGGTTCCCTGTCCGTTCCTCTCGATGGGGGGAGAATGAGGGGACGTTCAAACTCAATGCCTTCAAGACAGACCGGAGTGCCAGCGTGATCAGGAAGAGCAGAACCGGAAAACCAGTCCCGCCCACCTGACTGCAATCCGTGTGATGGACGCTCATCCCTTTGCTGACTCTCGTAGACACACGCAGCCATCATGTCCACGAATGCTGCCGCAGGGACAACCACCCTTCCCATCACGTGATGGTCGTCCATCAATTCGTGCACGTCCCTCCGAAGCGCCGTCTCGAACACCCGTCCTCCCTCTCCCTCTTCGCGGAGACGGCCGACCAATGGGTGCGACAGGGGTGCAAAGGGGAAGGCCCTGTGTTGCCACTTCACAGCGACAAGCGTCTCGCAGTCGCCAGTCGAAGAGTCGGCGACTGAGGCCTTCTTCTCCATCACCTGCTTCAAAGCGTTCCCGAAAGTCTCGCTGTCCTTTGCAGACCGATGGCAGGACGCAATCCACGTCACACCCTCCTGAGAAGAAGACACACAGGATCTCCCCATGTTGATCAGCACGGGCTGGGGCCCGACCTCCACTATCACGGAACAGCCGAGCTCCTCCACACAACCCCGCATGGCATCTGCAAAACGGACAGGCCGCTCAATCTGGGAGAGCCAGTGCTCTGGAGAGGAAACCTCACCCACACGCACAGGCGCTCCTGTCACCGTTGAGACCATCTGCATTCCGTTGCAAGGCTCACTCAGATTCATCTCAGACAGCACGGGTGCAAACGCTTTCCTTGCTGGCCGCATGAACGGGGAATGAAACGCATGAGACACCGTCAGGAGCTTTGCCCGACCCGTCTGCCCTAAGTGTGAAAGCACAGCCTCCACACCTCCACGGGCACCAGCGACAACAACAGACTTCGGACCGTTCACAGCTGCGACAGTGACGGTGTCTATTGACTCGCAGACTTCAGCACCCGCCTGACGGCTGGTCTCTCGGAGAGCTTCCACTGCTCTAACGACTTCTTCCTCGCTCACCCTGCATGCCGCCATCACCCCGTCTCTCGCCGGAGTCTCCTGCATCACCTGCGCCCGACGGACAACCAGGGTCAGCCCCTCCTCCAACGTCATCACCCCACACGCCACCGCAGCCGCGTACTCTCCGAGGCTGTGACCCATGACAACATCGGGACACACGCCCTTCGACCGCCAGAGCTCCAACAGACAGACCTCCACCACAAACAGCGCAACCTGTGCAAACCGAGTCTCGTCGATCCGTGCAGCTGCGACCTTCTCATCAGCCTTGGTTGAGGGGAACAGAAGCGCCCTCACGGAGACATCCAAGAGCCCTTTCTCTTTCAACACGCTCTCACAACGGTCAAACACAGACCGGAAGACCTCCTCGTGTTCGTAGAGGCCCCCACACATGCCCACAAATTGAGATCCCTGACCGGTGAAAACGAACGCAGCCTTACAGGCCTGCCGGACCCGGTTCTCCAAATCTTTGGGATCTTGTGCTTCTGTCTGATTGGGGACGCTTAGAGGGCGATCTCCCTCCTCCACCACCACATGCGCGTTTGCACCTCCGAAGCCGAAAGACGACACTCCACCAATCAGCTTCCGATGCCTCAAGCTCGACGTCCCTGAGGCTCCCCCCATGCCTCCTAGAGCGACAGCCTCTGTCGGAAACACCACAGGGAAGCCCTCGATGTCCAGGTGGGGGTTCAGCTGTTTCAGGTGAAGGTTCGGAGGGGCACTGCGGTGTTGCAGCACCAGCACGAGCTTGATGAACCCCGCAATTCCCGCAGCACCCTCCAGGTGACCGAAATTGGTTTTTACTGCTCCTATTACCAGTGGATTTTCCTCTCCCCTGCCCTCTCCGTACACGGCCTTCAAGGCACCCATTTCAATTGGGTCACCCAACGCCGTCCCCGTCCCGTGTGCCTCCACAAAGCACACATCCGCCGCATTAACACCTCCATCACGTAGAGCACAACGAATCGCCTCCTGCTGAGAGGGACCGTTCGGGGCCGTCAGGGACGCCGCACGCCCGACGTGGTTCACCGCCGCCCCCCGCACAACTGCAAACACAGCCTTCTTCTGCGCCCGCGCGTCTGCCACACGCTGCAGCACAACCGCTCCCGCCCCCTCTCCACGTGCATACCCGTTTGCACTTTCATCGAATGTTTTGCACCTCGCGTCAGGGGAAAGCATCCGTGCCTTTGTAAAACCGATGAAGAGAAGCGGCGATATGAGAAGGTTGACCCCGCCGACAACCGCACGGCTACAGACACCACGGCGCACTTTGTCAACCGCCGCGTCCATAGCAACGAGGGAAGAGGAACAGGCAGTGTCCACAGTCAGAGAGGGACCCTTGAGGCCGAGTGCGAAAGAGATGCGGTTGGAGAGGAGAGACTGCGCAAGTCCCGTACTTGAGAGAGCATTGCTCTTGCCCTTCAGAGACACGGAGTGCCAGTCGGGACTGCAACACCCAATAAAGACGCCCGTCAAAGAGCCGAGGAGAGACTCCCGAGAGAACCCCCCGTGGAAGAAGGCCTCGTATGCAACCTCCAGCATGTGCCGCTGCTGGGGGTCCATGTACTTTGCCTCAGCAGCGGAGATTGAGAAGAACGCATTGTCGAACAGCTCAATTCCTTCAATGAACGCCGCCTCCCTCACGTACAGGGTGCCCTCCACGTCAGGGTCGGGGTCATACACAGCCTCGTTGTTCCATCGATTCAGCGGCACTTCTGACGTGCAGTCTGTTCCGCGCATCATCATTTCCCAGTACCTCTCAAGACTGCTGCTCCCACCGGGGAGACGGCACGCAACACCCACCACCGCCAGGCCAGACTCCTCGCCTGTCCATTGCGTCGAGCCGAGAACTGCGGGATCAGAGATGCCGTTGATCGACGGGGAGGGTGAGAACACCTCTTCAGACGGATCGGGAGCCGAGGGCTTTGCGCTGCTGTTCCCCTCCCCTTCGTCCAAGAAGTCAACAACATCACGGAGGGTGGGGTAGTTGAACAAAAGCGTCGGCTCAAGGTGCATCGAGAGGCGTATACTGAGGTCCTCTGCGAACTCGACGGCAGCCAGAGAGTCCAGGCCGTACTCATACAGGGGAACGTTGAAGTCGACACTCACGGGTTCGGGAGAAGGCTGAGTGTCTGAATCAGATTCCCCAACTCTGCTCTTCGCGCTGCAAAGGATCTGTTGAGCAGAGCTCGTGACAGCTGCAGTGATTTGCTCACGCCTCAAGTCAACAGCACGTGTCGAAACAGCCCGCTGCAGCTTCACTTCTTCTGCACCTGCCTCACCCCCACGAATCTCTTCCCTTGCCGCTTGGTCGCCCATAGGGGGAGATGCTTCTGGCTCCTCAGTGTCGAGGAGCTCTGACGACCCAGGAAGGGCAGTGGAGGGCAGAGAAGGGAGGCACCGAGAAGATCGTGATGCACTTACAGCTTCCCTGTCGCATTTCATCTCGTCAAAGTCGACACCACTTTCCGGGGCACTCTCTGAGTCAAAGAGCACGCCCTGCAATCATGGAAGAAAACCAGGCAGAAGGCTGTTGGGCGATACAGCGTAATAGACGAACAACGGCGCAGCAAGTGAGCGCACATGAGGGGGATGGTGGAGGAAGGAGGAAAGGACGGTATGTGGAAAGCTGTGGGGTGAAATCGTGTCTGAAAAGGGCAACGAAGCGGAAGAACAGAGGGGTTCAGAATGCAGGTGATGGAGGGGAAATGTGAAATCAGTACGCCGCAAAACGTCCGGCTGAAACAAATGCAAAGCAAGGAATTCACAGGAGGAGCGCTTTGTCTCTCATTCTGAAAAGAAAATCAGGACTGCTTCCTGACCGGAATTTCCTTGGCAAGCAGTCTCTGCCTCGCAAGGCTTCTCTGCACCTTCCCGGACGAAGTCTTCGGCAGGGAACGGGGGGGCAGCAACCAGACCCTATGGACAGGAATGCCCACTTTGCGTGCCACTGCCGCAACAATCTGTTTCCGTATTGATGCATATGAATCATTTTTCTCTTTCTTCTCCTGACTCCCGTCGAAGGTGTGCTTCAGCCAACTGACAAACCCTCCGACAGTCAAGCTGCCGCCTCCATGCTGGCTGGGCTTGTCACGGACTTCTGCGGCTACGCCCACACACTCCCCGCCCTCTTCCCCGAGATCAAGAGCAAAGCAGGCGCTGCAGCTCTTCCTGATGGAAGGGCATTCCTCGACGACCTCCTCGATGTCCTGCAGGAAGCCACCAGGCATATCGGGGATTGGGTGGGAGATCCGGTGGGAGATCCTACTGTTGAAACCCTCACTGACAGAGGAAAAGAACAGCAGGAACGGAGACTCAGAAATGCTTTCACAATCTTGACCGACCAACCTGTGGGTAGAAGTTTCGACCCCTCAGGATGATCATGTCTTTGATTCTGCCCACGATGAAGAGCTCACCACCCCACAGAAATCCCGAATCTCCAGTTCGAAGGAATGCGGGAGCGGAGTGTGTGCCGTCAAGCAGGAGGCACGACCTCCCAAAGCACTCCTCTGTCTTTTCAGGTGCCGCAAAGTATCCGCTTGCAGTCGAATCAGACTGCACCCAGACTTCTCCCACTGCACCCTCGCGCTCTTCTCGGAGACTCTCCGGGTGAACAATTCGAACTGCACAGAGACAGGAGAAAGATGATGTTCAAACGAAGCAGGCGGAAGAATTAGAAGAACAAAAGGGATTCGAGCAGAAAAAAGTGACGCACCATCATCTCTTTCTCTTCGATATGTGCCCATCTTCTCTTCTCCACCGTTCTCCTGAACTGCAAAAAATGGGCTCCCACGGACTGGCACTTCTGTTTGAAATACTGCATTCATATCTGCCGATGTACTCTCAGGTGGAACTTCTTCTCTGCGTCCCAGGCACTCCTCTTCCCTCCCTCCCTCCCTCGATCCCCATGCATGTACTGACCAGTAACACCCGGAAAGGCCTTGCCAGACGATACCAGAGGGAGAGCACCGGCGTGCGTCAATCGAGTCCTCTCGTCCTCCTTCGTGCCCTTCCCCTTCTGTGTGCCCGACTTGCCGAACAACGGCCCGTCGTGCAGCGCCTTGACCTTTCTCTGCAGGAACCAAATAAGGGCATGTGGTGGCAGGCAAGAATGACGCAAATTGAGATTGGCGAATGAGACATGGGTGACCAAAAGATTTGTACAGGAAACGGGCGGACCGCAGATAGAAGTGGGAATCGCAGAACAAAGCAAAGAGTATGAGTGGGTGTCTGCTGACCTACCTTCTCTCTCAATGCAGCAGCGTCCACCCAGAGAACCCGGGGCTCTGCAAACTGAGAGGGCCTCCCTGTAACGATCAGGGTGTTTTCTGCCAGCCCGTACGCAGGTATGATCATCCACGGCTTCACGCCGGCAGCACCAAACCGCTGCGGGGAAGGCACGAGCAGATCGAAGAAGGTTAAAGCGGGAAAATTGAGCAGACGCAGATTGCGGAAGGGGGGAAAGGCAGCGCAAAACAACCAGGAAGGCAGAGAGACCTGGACAAACAGATAGATAGACGCAACATTTGCTTAAGACAGAGGCAGAAAGGAGCGGAGAGCCACTCGTGAACGACGATGAAGCAAGGACGCCGATGGAGAGACATCACAACGGCGGTGAGCAAAAACGGAACGACGAGAGCAACACACACACACACACACACACACACACACACACATGCAGACTCACACACATACACACACACACACATACATACGCACACACACACACATACACATACACATACACATACAAATACACACTCACACACATACAAATACACATACACATCCATCCATCCATCCATCCATCCATACACACACACACACACACACACACACACACAGAGCGAGCGAGAGAGAGAGAGAGGAGGGTAAAGGGAAGAGATATCACGGAAACTGTATGCGTACAAATGCACTCGACCGCCGAGCAATTCATCTATTCATCTGCCATCCCCTCTTCAGCCTACCTCCACAAATCTCCGCAGTGTTCCCTCTCTGATCGGTTCTGCTCCACACACGTAGCCAGCCACATGGGAAAGGTCCAACTTTTCAACGACAGCATCGGGAGTTTTGGCAGCAACCAGATCGAAGGCAAAGTTGGGGGCTCCACAGATGAAGGCCTTGTGCTTTGAGAGGCCAGCGAGCCAGCTGTAGGGCTTCCTGATAAAGTCGAGAGGGCTCATCAGCAGAGCGTGGAGACCAAAAAAGATCGGCGCAACAACTTTTGATATGAGCCCCATGTCGTGATAGACAGGGAGCCAGGAGAAGAGACGAAGCCCATGCCCCCTTACCCTTCTGCAGATTTCCTCCCTCTTTTGGAAGAAAACGTCCATTTCCTTCATAGGGTAATTTTGAGTGTTCTCGTGTGTGTTCGGGTCATCAAGTGATGAATCGAGTCCAAGAATCTGGACGATTTCATGGATGTTGTGGAGGAGACTCCCGTGAGTCACCATGACACCCTTGGGAGAAGAGGTAGACCCAGAGGTGAACTGGAGGAAGCAGACGTCAGATTGAGAAAGCTCCGGAAACTCAAAGCCTCTCACATCGACGCCATCACACGCACTTCCGGAGATCATGTTCGGAGTGGCCGCCCACTTCAACCCCCCCCATCGCCGGTCACGATTGAACGTCGAAAGAAGTGTCACCACTCGACGGTATGTCGCGTTCGTTAAGCAAACCTCAACCCCTGCAGTGCTTGCGATCTCGCAAAAACGAGGGAGATCTGTGCCTGCTTTGCGTGGTTCCGGTGGGTAGACGGGCACAGATATGATTCCTGTGAGAAGGCAAGCGTAAAATGCCGTGAGGAAGTCGACACCCGGAGGGTAGCAGAGAATGGCGCGGTCCCCCTTCTTGAGACCCAGAACGTCTCTCAGGGCGACTGCGAGGCGGGTGACACGGCTATAAAAATCGGAGTAAGAGATCGTAGACGTAATAGAGGCCTCGGCATCAAGACAAGACAGGGCAGGCTCCTCCGCCTTCGCAGCCGCAAGCAAACGCAACCGCTTGGCAAAAGGAGAACTGCCGTATTTCCTCCAGAGAGTATGCAGGTCTGACATCTTTCAAAAGCGCCGCCACAGCCGGAGTACGTATGCGGAACAATGTGACATAAATCAAAAATGTGGCTCAGCAGAAGACTGCTGGACCCTCAACATAAGCATCGATAAAAGAACGACACATGGACTTGACACCACCACCTCCTTAGAGCTCAATGGAAATCCTCAATCTACTTTTCTCGGCTCGTTTGCTGCTGCTGGTAGGTCTTTGCGGCATCACTGCAGCTTCTAGCCTCTCTGTATTCGTCCGTTTCTGTTGACGTTCACTACGAAGAATTGGTAAAGAAGTCGCAGAGTGCTGCAGCTCTATAGCTTTCTCAGGTCGGGAAGTGGAGGGCTTTGTAGATGTGGGAGGCAGCTATTGGGGTACGTGGTTTGAGTGTCCTCAAAAAGTTGTCCCCTGTCTTTTCCCCCCCCGCCGCGATGAACGAAGCGTATAAAAGCCCTACAGTAACTGCCGTCTCCTACCCGTGTCTCGGCCGTCTACCTGACTGACCTTTGTACGCGAGAGTTGGCGCGCGCAATGCGCGCCGACGTTGCTACTTCGGAGTAGAAGCATCTTCTCCAGTTCCGATATCGCTGCACACTATACTGCGCACCGAGACTTTCCTCCATATATGCATCCAATTTCCGTGTTGCGATTGCTGTATACTGAGAGTTGCTTCCAATTACTTCCAATCTCCTTCTATCAATCGCTGTTTATTCATAGTTTCTTCCAATTCTCATACATGTAATCATGCAACATTGCAATCGTTTTACTTTAGAATTTCTCTTAAATTCTCATTTTCCAAGAGTTAATTGTCTATTCTTCTACACTTTTCTCAGTTTTCTCCACTAAAATGAAGTAAAATTATATTTTGGATTGCACACATACTTGCATCAAATTTTTTTTTGTGATTGTTATGTTTTAGAATTTCTTTTAAACTCTTGTGTGACGATTGTTGCTAGAATTGTTGCGTAACATACATAATACCAAATACTAAGCTAGATACTAAACAACAAATACAATTACATTATGAAATGTACATACAGAATTACATTGAAATTGTAGCTAAACAACAATGATTTTGAGACAGTATTCAAGTTTCTATGCTTTAGTATGCCCGCGCAAGCAACACAGCCCCTCTCACTATCCCTCTCAGTATCTCCCTCATTAATTGTCTCCACAATTTTCCCCATTTGTCGAACTTCTGAGCCGTACTTTTGAAAACGAGGTTTTCGGCTAATTCGAACGGAGCCTTTATGTGACAGTCAAAAAGCAGAAGAAAGACAGGACGGTTTTCGGTGGCAGGCTATGAGGACGTCACAATGTCCATGACATCACAGTGACTGTCCTTGCTTCGAGACCTTCTCGCGCTTTTCTCCATTTTCTGCGTCATATTCCCCACCCGATGTCAGATCGCAAATATATCGGAAATTCACCAAAGATTCGGACCTCTCCTGCTTTTCCTACGGCTATTCCGTCCGCTGAGGCAGTGGGTGCCTTACACCTCGGATGCTGTCGTGATGCAGCGTCTCGGGCCCTGTACCTTGAAGGGGTGAGGCAGGCTCCGAGAACTCGACAGGAAGGCCAACACCCGGATGGATTGAAATCCTCCCTCCCTACCTCGTGGCTACTTGCTCATGGACCTGCACGCAATAAGAGCGACTGGTCTCAGCATCCGCATCTTTCTCCCCCTCCTTTCTCGTTGCCTTTGCGATGCATGGATGGAGACTCAATCTTGTTCAATCTACAGGAGAGAAGACGGGGAAAAATTATGGGGAAATCGCGAATAGAAAGCTCTCACAGTCTTTCTTGGTCTCTCTCCCCCCTGTTTTGGCAAGTTCCTCCCACCGAACGTACGTCGACGGTCAGGTTCCGTTTCCAACGACGTCCTAGGAGTCTGCGGACTCTCGATCGATCCGCGACTCCTCAGCAGTCTCCTTCTTTCTTTAGGCCTTCCCTCCGGACACTGTTTGGTCCTCTTTTCTGCACACATGAATCGAAGGAGAGTGGAAAGTACAGATTCGTTTGCATGCTTGCAACGTGATGCTTTTCCTCCTTTGGTTGGGCGCACACCTGTCTTCTCAAGTGGCCTCTGTGTGAGAATCAGTGAAAAGAGAACAGATAGAGAACAGATAGACTCAAATCACCTTTCAAAGCGATGGATCAAGAGCAGAAAAAGAGTTTTCGTGCTCCTGCTTCTCTTCTGGCTCTGTTGCTTACTGACTCTTTTCTTTCCCGTCTTGCTGCGGTGTATCTCTTTCCCCGTCTCTCTGTTCAACCAACCAGTTTGCGGGAGTCGTCTATCTGCATCAGTCCGCTCGTCGCTGGAGCAGGGCAGGAACCTACTCGAGGTCTTCCCAAAGTCACGGTCTTGGTCCATTTCGCTCTCTGTCGGCAACTCTCTTCAACCACTCATCGTCTTGGTTCAAAACTAAACGTGAAAAGTTGGTGTCTGTGTAGAGGCAACGCTTGGCAGGTCTCCATCTCGACCGTCTGACTGTTAGACCATTGAGACGACCTCTCCTCGAGCACTCTTGAGGATGTACTCGCAAATACCAGGTAGAGTGAACCATCGACGCAGCCGAGATAGATTCGCCTGCAGTCAGGAAAGAATGAATGCACGACTCAGATAGAGATCGAATACCTTTCACATGCCGATCTTCAGTGCACTCCACACGATGCATACAGCCTGATTTCTTTCCAACAAGCATGGAAGGAAACACACAGGACCTCCCGATCGAGGAGCGCTCCATCACATGCTTTCCCATTCGCCTCTTCTTTCTCTTTCAAGTGCTTTCCTCACTTTTCCCATTTTGTTCTCTCTCCACTGCCCCACTCACCCACCCACCCTCTTTCTCTCGATTTCTGCCTCTGAGATCTCCGAGAGGATCTCAGGCAGGTCCGTAACGTCGCCGATGTTCACGGAGACGCCGACATCGTGCCAGGCAAACCCTCTGGCATCTCTGTGAGTGAGGGCACGCGGAGGGAGACAGATAGAGACAGAGATCACGAGAGAGAGAAAAATACCTTCTGTGGAAGGAGCTGTTGGTCTCTCATTCTACAGCAAAAAGTGGCGAAGTGCAGTTCTTCGACATGTTTCGGTCATTTGCTTCCTCCCGAATGACTGGATGTACAAAGCAGCAGAGAGGGTCGGCACAGCACAAGAGAGAGAGAGAGAGAGAGACAGACAGACTATATGTTTCTTCTTCTCCCTTCTTTTCTTCATGAACACAACAGACAAAAAGAAAGAAAGAACAAAGACAAAAGAACAGCACCAACAATCAAACAGCGTGGGCAGGGGGCCCGAAAGGTGAGAGTTAAGCGCCCCTTGCCTCTCCACCTCCCGACAGACTTTCACGTGATCACTGGTTTCACACGCTACTCCTCTGCTGCTTCCACTCAAGACAAGAAAGAGAAGAAAAGAAAACAAGGCAAGAAAAACCAACAAAAATTAAAAATGACAACAAAACGAAAAAAGAAAACTGCACGTGGGGACCGGCACCGTCATGTTCTTTAGACAGAGGTGGGGGGGTGGGGGGGCGTCCCTGCGGAGGGGGATTCTTCTGATGCTGTGTCTTCGTATCTTGCGGGAGGACTCTTTCGGCGGTAACGAAACTCTCAAAGTCCCATACCGAAAGAGCGACGGTGCTGGTGGGGCCGGAAACCTTCTCCAGAACCTCTTCTCTCTCTCAGGATTCCTGTTCTGAAGGGGACGGGTTTTGATGCTCTTGGTCATGCGTGGAAGCTCGGTTGGGGATGTCGCTAGAAGCAGAAGCAGAAGCCGAGGCGGAATTGGGTTCTGCGGCTGGGGCGGAGACGGGGGCTGGCATGGGATCGGGGGCGGCGGCTGCATCTGGCTCTGGCTGGTTCTCTTCTGTTCGGTGCAACACACACACACAGACAGACAGACAGAAAGACAGATAGAGCGAGAGAGAGAGAGAGAGAGAGAGAGAGAGACAGAGAGAGAGAGAGAGACAGAGAGACAGACAGACAGACAGACAGACAGACAGGTAGAGAAAGAGAACGAACCTGTAGGGCAGAAACTCTCTGTCGTCCCAGACATATACAGGAATGCACCCGAGTTGCATCACCTCATACATTCTGCGACCAGAAAGAGAAACACACAGAGTGAGACATCGGTGACCAGGTGGGTAGGCTGCGAGATTGATGAAACAGATGCCAGCAGGGAGAGAGGAAACCAGACACAAGACAACCAGACAAGAAAGAGACAAAGCCGAGAGGAACGGAAGAATTGACTTTGAGAGACTCGGCCAGCACAACAGTAGATGGTCGCACAGGCACACTGGAGGACCAATGATGCGAGCGCCAGAAACACAGCAACTCCAGATGATCGCCCTCCTTCCACCTTTGTCTCTTTTTTTTTTTTCCCTTTTTGAAACACCTCTGCTGGGTCTAGGACTCAGCTATCGGGGCCTTGCACCCAGCCAAGGAAGTCCCAACTTCCTGTTCAAATAATTTAGTATGAAAACCAAAAAGAAAGAACAAAAGGAGCAAGCATCTTTACACAAGCAGCTTGCCCGGACCTGAAGGACGTTCGACCGTGTCCCCTGGGAGCCAAACAGAAGGACGACCTGGATGCAACCTCCTGCCACCTGGGGCCTTCGTAGTGGATGAGTGCCTTGGGAGACCCCAGCGCCTGCATCCACACAAGAAGGAAAAGAAAGGGTCAGCATCAAATTACTCCTCTCGGCGTCTCGGACAGAAAGCCAAGAAGTTTGAGAAAGGAAAAGACACCTGAATGGCCACTGAGTCTATGTACCGTTCCCTCAAGCTCCTCTCCCTGTCTGCCCTCCTGACTGACCCTCTGCAGGCCCTGAGGATCCCCTGTGAAGCGCTCCTCCACCTCCTCCAGGTCCATGGTGTCAAGAGACGCGAAGAGAATACGACGAACGGGGAAGTGCTGCTTGACGACGGACGAGGAAAGAAAGATCCTGGGAGGCGAGGGAGAAGCCTGGTCGGTCTTCGTCGGTTGGGATGGCGGTCGACTGTGAGGAGGGGCAGAGAAAGAACGGGAGCAGACGTCCATATTCGAGCTGGCTGAATCTGGTTGCACGCATGTGAACAGTGAGTGATTCGATGATGGATGGATTTGAAGAATCATCCTGAGGGAGGCAAAGTCGGAGGTCAGAGAAGTGAGGGGTACAGATGGAGAGGGGCTGGTACAAATGATGAAAAGTTTCAATCGTCGACTGCACATGGACTTGCGAATCTGAGCACGTAAGGAATTTTCTCTCTGTATTCATCAAGATGGCGGTCAAAAAGAAACAAACGGAAAAGCTTCGACCCATTCGCACACAATGCCGAAATCACTGACAGGTCTCCTTTTGACAGGGGAACAGGCAACTGGAGGGGATACCCATCTGCACCCCCAGCGTTGAAGACCAGGACATTAGGCGGGAGTCTCAGCCCTAGTTTTGTCAGTCCCTCAGCGTCCTGCACAGAATACGGACAGGCAAAGGCGAACATTTGCTTTTTGACACTCTCGACCCGCATTGCATTCTGCCTGAATCCTTCGAGAAAGAACTCAACACGTCAAATGTCAGTCTCTCTACACAATTTTACAATCCCGTCAGATTGCATCTCCCTCTCTCCCTCAACTCACCTGCACCACAGTAAAGAATCGTCTTTTCGTGTCCACCTGCGCCTTCAGGAAGCTGAGCAATCTCCCTTTCAGATCCTCACGTTCTGCTTCACCCACTGGATTTCTGCACAGCCGGATTGGGAGAGAGACCGGGAAGGAAGACGCACAGGTAAAACTGCAGCCTGAATGGAGGGAAGTCCCCACCACTTCCGCTCTTTTTGGGAAGAAAACCTCACACGACGGTCTGCCAAGATACGTTCTGCCAAAAATGTCCTTCGGTAAGGGCTCAAAAGACTGGTGTGTACAAAACACGCGAAAGGTCCTCCCTGGGAGAATAATGAAGCTGTCTCCCTCCCTCCCTCCCTTCCTAAGAGGAGGAAAATAATGAAGCCATGTAAGAGGGATGGTGCCGTTCCAACAAACGGATATCGACGGGAAAAGATGAACGGAGGCAGGAATGTGAGATAATGCTTAGAAAGTGCTGGCTGACCTGGTGATGGAGGTCCAGAAAACGGGGATATACAAACGCTCAATTTCTGCAACCACCAACAGACACAGAAGTCAGAGCTTCGTGTTGGATCCAGACAAAAGGGCAAAGATTCCGGAGCAAATCTATAAGTCTTTCTGCCGTGAACATAACCAGGAGACCAGAGCAGATCAGGAAAAGGAATGAATGAAAGGAAAGAGAACGGCACTTCAAGACACCCGCCCACCGCCTACTCACCCGAGTGGCTCTGCTCTCTCCAGAAGTCAAAGAACCCATCCTCAAGCCAGGGCCCTCCAAAACCGCTGTGTGGGAGGGGGGATCGGGTCAACAAAAGGAACAAGGCAGAAGGCATTCGGAAGCATCGATCATCGGGAACAAGTTGCAAACGACAAAGCATAGTAAAGAGTACTTCAGATACAAACAGGGGCTACAAAATACACAAGAGGAGAAAGAGGAGGCAAAGCGTCACAGAAGGGCGACAATTGGAAGAGATCGTTCTGTCTCTGGAGTTGCAATAAGTGGGCGCAAAATGATCGATGTCTGCATACAAACCTGTAATTTGTCTGCAGGAGGGGACGGAGGCCCAGTTCCCCTGCGCTCTCAACCAGACTCCTCTGATCACGCTGCCACCCCTCCTCGCCCTCCAAGTGCCACCTGCCGTCTCCGTGGAGAGCGCTGCCTGGAGTCGGCCACAGATCTTCAAATCCGTGCTCAAGACTAGAGGCTGGGAGAGGCCGCTCTGTCGCATCATCGAAATTCGGTACGTCTTCCTTACCCTCTCCGCTTTGAGGGGGGCCAATGTCTTTCTCTCCTCCCCTTTTGGGGACAGATTCGGATTCACGTTCGTTTCCATCCCGAGCCACTCCCTGTCTGCTCCCCCCTGCAGACATATCTAGAGCATCTTTCACACCATGGAGAGGGAAGATGGGGCCGGTTGGCGACAAAGAAAAAAAGCGGAAATGGGAAGAAAGAAGTGAATAGAGCAGAAGGGCAAGAGCAGGGGAAGACTTGCAAAGAGCGCCCGTAGACGGGTTCCGCAAGGACTAAATCGGGAGAGCAACCGGGAGCGAAAAAAAAACGTAAAAGGACTTCAGAGGATCTCATTCGACGTAGCGGGTGAGCACAGAGAATCCTAAATGGCAACCCCCGACCCGCCACCTGAAATTTCCAGCAAATATGCAGGGGGACAAACCCTGAAGGAGAACGACTCCAACGACAGTCAAGAACACAACCAAGAGGACCACGAAAAGCACGACTTCAGAGCGCCACCGTCTCGGCATGAGTCCCTTCGCGTGATTCAAAAATTGCCTGAAGATGCGAGGGCCTTTCTCCTTCGACTCATGATCACTGTCCAACCGGGACAGCGTCCTCTGGCTCTGTGGAGGAAACGTCATCACCGCCTGAAGTTGGCGACCCCTGTGGAAGGAGACGGGGAGCAAAAGTCTGTTCAAGGAATAGTGGAGGCTAAACACTTTTGCGTGACGATCGCCTACCGCAGTCCCATGGTTTGGTAAGTTGCCGGTAGTGACAGTTGCAGAGGCCTGTATGCATACAGTGCAGTCTGACCAGAGGTCTGCTCAGACGGATGAGATATCGATCTATGGAAGTTATTGGAAGCTAGATGAAGAGCTAGTTGAAGATAGTTGAAGCATAGTTGAAGCATGAAAAGGCGTGGCGGCGCTTGCAGAGCCTTGAGCCGGGCATTTGAGCGTCGTCGCCGTCTATCACTGCAAAAAAAGATACAACAGAGATTAAGTAAGGTCAAAAACAACAAAGAACAATGATGATGTCGTGGCCCCCGAGCCACGGTATCTGTAGCCCAAACCGAAAGGAAAAAAGTAAAGGTGAGCCCCGCCCCCTACACCGAATTTCGCACGCGCGCCACTTACGTACTTCCTCACATTTCGGGTCGCAAACGCCTTACGGGACCGCGCAGTAAAAATTTTGCGCATGCATGTCATTGATTGAAATGATTGAATTCGACCGCCTCTGAGGTCTGAATTCAGATGCGCTATCAGATGCGCTGTTCGACAGCTTTGTCAGACTTTGTAATGTGGGTGAGCAGATGAGGGAAATCCAAATCGGGAAATCTTCAACTTAATAACGGACGTGGGCGTGACAGTGAGTGAGAGCTGGGTGAAAACACTACTCTTCAAACGCCGTCTCCGCGCGTCTCAATCTATCTGTTGTGAGTTTCATATTGTTTCCGGACTAAGCAGATCTGCCCTTTGGTCAGTTCTCCACCTGTCCTGCTCCAAAGAAAGGTGAGTGGTCAATCTGTTCCTGTCTTCGTATTCCTCCTGTTTATTTGACTCCATAAATGAAAGGGAGACAGTCAGAGACAATCTGCTAGCAAGCGTATGCGATTCTCTGCCACGAGCGAGCTGCTGAACCCGGGCGCCTATGGCTTTCCTCTAGCTCTATTCACCCTGTTTGAGCCTGCCATGCAATATATGTGATTTCCTGTCTGTACTGACTTTGGGCTGTGAATCCTTGTGTCTTTGAGTAAATGGGTGAATGAGTAGGCGTGTTGGGCTTCCGTGTCCGTCTACATGTCTGTCTTAAAGTATCCCCCCGTTGCTGTCCACGATACTCGT
>JAHBMJ010002424.1:8816-19324 GCA_018398765.1 Chromera velia | reverse complement strand
CAATTAATTGGGTCACTCCATCCCGTCCAGGGACCTGTTTGACCTAGGGTTTGCAAGAGAGTTGCTCTTCTTTGATCGATGTTGATTCGAACTGGGGTTTTGACTCCCAAATTTGTTTTGCTGATATTTTGGTTGCTTTGTTCTTTTTATTTGAAAGCTGAGGCGCCCGAGAGTGTCTCTGAATCTTTTATCTCTTTTGTTGAAGAGCCTCTTAAAGTTTGCTTTGTTTGAACAATAAAGAAACTCGGAGACAATGAATGCTCGGCATATGGTGTACCTCTAAATGCAAAGTATATTTCATTTGAAAAGAAAATTGACGTTTTCTTTGCAAAACACACTTTCAATCGTGTGCTCTTGATGCCAAACGTTCTCTGCAACTAGCACGCAAGGATATGCGAGGAGAGACACCCTTACTATGCAGTGACAGTCGCTGTGAGACGCGCTTGACTGTCGATATTGGATCGATTAGTATGCGCCCTGAGTTGACTGTCCTTTGAGGAGGCTCTTTATAGCACCAGCGTGCATTGATATGCGTCGTCATAAAAGTTTTCCATGGATGTTTTTGTATAATTATTATGGTTATTATGATAATTAATCATAATTATTATCATCATTATGATAATCAGTCATAATGATTATAGAACCTTGCGATTATGTCTATAATCATTACGTCATTATCATGATGGAGCCATAATGATTATTGAATTAACCCACAGATGTAACAAAGAATTGAAAGAAATAATAGTATAACCACACTTAAACAACACTTGTTGATTCGTGTAACATACCAACAACACTTAAACATATTTTTTAGTTTGACATCAGAAAAAAAAAAAAAACAACTTGAAAAAAGTGAAAATAATAAAAAAAAATTTTTGAAAATTACCCCTAGAAAAACTTCAGGTTTAACTCTGAGAAAAACTCAAAATTTATTTAAGTTATTCAAAGTGGAATTAAAATGTTAGTATTCGCTAGAGTATTAGCATAGTAAAAAATAGATTGAAACTTAAAAACTAAACGTACTACTAGAAAAAATGGAACTCTAGATAGAAGTATCTATAAAGAACCTAGTAGAGAACTATCAATCTCTGCGCTACATACCAAAATCTGAAGTTACCACTGGTATTGAAGTGGGAATTTAACTATAGGAATTCAATAGTTTAAAGTTTAATAGTATACTACGCTAGGCGACAAAATCATTGAATAAAATTTTGGAGTTTGGCAAAATTTTATTTTTAGGGACAGTATCAAGCTTTCCCTTTTGACAGTTTGGGGGCTAGTGTACTTACTACTATGATTCTAGGGCTATATTGGGTCATCTTTGCGTATATAATCACTATTGAAGCTAAGGTGGGTCATTGGGTACCCCTAGGGTCGTTCGCGATATGCAAAAAACACATTTTTAAAAAATTAGTGAGAAATAGATATAGAGTCTTATCAATAGACCAACAAAAAAAAACATCTTTAGATATAGTTTGATTGAAAGTATTTCTTCTACTTTTTAGCTAGTTTTCTGAATCGATTTCTTTGATATGAAGTTTATTCAATAATTTTATCGTCTAGGGTGTGAGGGCAAAAAATGACATTTCTCATGTTTTCACTTTTCACTTTTCATTTAATATCACTTCAAACAGAAAGGAGAACAGTTACAAAGATACAAATACTGGATGTGATACGTTTTATATTAAACTATCCTTGCTGTTGAAACAATGTTCTGGTTTTTATCTAGATTCGATCCCCTCCCCCAGCAGAAACCCAGCAAAAACCCAGTAAAAACTCTTCTACAGTAGAAACCGAGCATATCGATTCTTCTCTCGTTCTTGAGAGCCTCCATTTGAGCCTTTTCTGACTGTGGCTCATTTCAACCATCTCCTCATCACTTCTCTCCTTCTCAGTCTCTTCTCTTTCTTTCCTTTACGCTTAGAGGGCAGCAGTAAAGTCATGGATGACGGTAGTAAGAAGCAACTCGATCCCCCGCCCCCTCCTAATACGCCTCTTGACGTCCAAGCAGCAAAGTCTCTCATTTCCAAGGCGGTGAAAGATATAAAGGGAGGGATTAAGAATTTTACTCAGGAATTTTCCAAAGTGTTCGTCTCCAAGGATGACTACCAAGCAGAGTAGAAGAAGACCCACAATCTTATTGAGAAAAGGAAGGACAACCTTCGCATCTGTGAGACGAAGATATCCGAGATACAGATCTCTTTGTTGGAGCAGTGGGTGGACAGGGAAAAGAAGCTTGAGCTTTGTAAGAAGAACTCAGAGGTGATCCATGGATTTGATTTTGAATTCCCCCCCCGGGGCCGCATGCTCAGGCTGATAAAGAAAAAGCATTGGAGATCGGAGCCCTGGACAAAGAGGGAGGATCGAGTAGGTTCAAGCAGATGGACGTTCCCCAACAGATGTACCCTTTCTCTCCTCTGTCCCGCTTTCTCTCCGCGATGCAGGAAATTGTGGAGGAGGAGGTTGAGAAAAGCATTTTTCCCGCCATCCCTGCCATCCCAGAGAAATGGAACATTCTCTCATTCTCCATCATCTCGAGGTCTAACGAGGGCAGGAGATGGACTATTGGTGAAATTGAGTTCGACCAGGAACACCACCGTCTCTTCTCTCACCTTTACGAAGCCTGCAGAGCCCAGATGAATGTCTTAGATAAGAGAGATCCCCTCCTCCTCTTCTCTCTTTCCTAGGAGACCACACCCAAGATCCGAATCCACACTGGGAGTTCCCCCCTCTACCGCCTCTTTGGTAAGGTGAAGAGAGCGGTGGCAAATGTGGAGAGGGGGTATGGCATTGCTATGCTAGAAGACAAGCAGCTTGCTCAGCAGTTGGGGGGGTTGTATAAGGACTTCTTGAAGGCTGGGAGGAGGAAGAAGAGAGCCGGGTTGACCACCAGGCTCTTTGCATTCCATTTGGAGTGAACAACGATAGACATGTTCTCTCGTTTCCGCTCCGAAGACGCTTACGAGGTGCCCACAGACCCCAAACAACCCAAAGTTGCCTTAACCGAAACTGGAGAGGGGGGGAAGAGAAAAGCAGACCACAATTCCCCGGGCACTATCGAGCAGGAACAAAAACACAGGTCGAAGCAAAGAGAGACTTCCGGAATCAACAACCGCCGTTTTGTATTCACAGCTGCGATGTAAAGGTGCAGAGACGCGGGGGTCAGCGAGGGATGGGGCGGGGGTCCACTGAATTAGTCAGAGGATGCGGGTGCAATGGACGTTGATGAATCTATGGAGGGTCGGGGGGAAGGGAACGGGGGGGCTTGGCCCCCCCAGCAGCAATAAACTGCAAGCAAATCCCCCCCTCCTTGGGGGGGGGGACGGGGGAAGGCAATTAAAAGAAGCAGAGGGATACCACTCCCCTCCTCCCGTCTATACGAGTCCCTCTTCAGTGCCCCGTCTCTCGCCACTGGTCCTCCATCACCCGTCTCCGTCCGCCAGTCCCCCCTCCCTCACAAAAACGTCCCGCTCACCTTGAGACCAACGCGTTGCAACGCTCGTTTTTGTAGATGAGTAAAAAGATTGGACACCGTACCCCCCACATAAAAAAGTAGAAAGGAGTGAAGGAGGCGCAGTCCAGGTGCGTCGGTCACCCCATAAACAGACGTTTTTCCTCTTCTCCTTCTCACCATAAGTGTGCGAATCTTCTCAGTAAGACAGCTCCACTCTTTGACCCCCTTGACATACCAATCCTTTCAGCCCGGGCCCTCCTGTTTCCTCCCTTTTGCATCACTTCCTTTCTTCACAATCTCCTGACGCTTGCTTTTCTGCCTTGACTCCTTCGAAAACCTCTCCGCTCACTTCTTCCTCCCTCACTTTCTCTGATAACCTCACCACTCACACGTCTGCTCCCTATGCTGGGCTTGCGGCCTCTTTGCTCCCTTTGCTTGCAGGCGCGTCTCTGCCCGCTGGGGTGGTGTGCAGAAACAGATGGTCTATGCTGGGGAAGGAAGAAGAGGAAGATAAGAGCACCAACGTGAGTAGCCAGTCTACTCAGTCTTCTCCTCACGTTTTTCTCCATCCATCGTCTCTCCCCCCACTTAGCTCCTGCCCTCCCGCATGGAGCTCTTGTCTGGTTTGGGATGGTTTGCCTTCTCTCCTTTCCTCTCCTCTTCCTCATTCTCCAGTCAAGGAATACATTCCGCTCTCCTCTGTGATTTCTCCCCCTGGCTTCATCCCGATGAGTGGTTGGGACGGTCTGGGGTTTAAAAGTGAGATGACAAGGAAAAAGGCAGCGAGGAGGAACAGACGGGTAAAAGATAGAAAAAAAGAAGCAAGAAAAGAATTGAGAAGGGCAAAAGGACAGGTGATTTCTGACGGTGCACAGAATACAGAATGTTTGGCTTCCCCTTCCCCCTCTTCCTCCCTTTTTCTCTCTCAATCTAGCCCGGGTCCTTTCCTTACCGTCTTTTGTTCATCTTCAGATTCATGTTCTTTTCCTTCTCCTACCACACCCTCTCCAGCTCGCTCTCTCCCGCTTCTTCCCCCCCCCCTATGAACTGTACGTGTTTGTTGAATGATATATCCTTTCCATGTGTTCCTCTGTGCCTCTCTCTCCCTGTTGCCTCTCAGTCTGACTTTGCTGTTCCTGCTCCTCCTCCACCTGCCTCACTTCTATTTCCCCTCACTCCACCTCCAGTGGCACCCCCTTCTTTTTACTTCTCCCTATCCTCTCTGCCTGTTGTTCAAGCGGCCTGCGGACCAAGCTACAGTGTTCCTCTTGGTGCTTCTTTCTTCTTTTCAGCTTCTTTTCTCCCTCTCCCTCCACCCATCTGTTCTCGTTCTGCTTTTTCCTTCCTGCCCCCCCCGCAGAGAGAATATGGAAAAGGGGAGAAGCAGTCGAACAGTCAGGCCTCAGGTAGCAAATTGGGGGATGGGGAGAAAAGTAAAGGAAGAAAGAGATATGATGCAAATAAGAGAAATGAAAAGGGAGAGAAAGGCAAGAAAAAGCCCGACAAGCAGGGCTGCAACAGACGGGGGGGGAATGAAGGGAGATGTTGTAACTGCAAGGCCTCTGCAGGCGGATATTGCCTGTCATCCAGATGCTCATGCGCTAAAGGGTCAGAATCTCTCCCAGTAAGACCCTGCGTCAATTGCAACTGTCTCGAAAAGGGATGCTGCAATAACCTCCTAAATAGAAAGAGTCTCAAATCTGTCCCTCGACGGGAGCTGCGTGAAGATAGACAACAAGAAAGAAAACGCCGTAGGAGGAGATATGAGCGTGATTTTCTGTCCTCGCCTTCCCCCTCTTCCTCTTCTTTTGTCTCTGATTCTTCCTTCTCTTCTTCTAGATCTTCTGATGACAGGGACGAGGAGGACCGAGCCTTCATTCATGGAGGCTCACGCTCTTCTGCAAGAATTTGTGTAGTGAGGGGCGGAAAAGGAAAGAGAAGAGAATATGATTTTTGGTGGAGAGGCGCTTCCGACTTCGCATGAATAAGCGCAGATCAACTAAAGAAAGACAAGAAGTGTCTGGTGTGTGCCTTCTGGGCTGGTTGTAGGGAAGCATGCAGACTCAGAAAGTGTGAAGACCGACAAAAGCATCATGCAGGTTCTCCTTCCAACCTTCTTCCCCCTCCGGTTGCAGTGTCGTCCTCCTCCTCCTTCTCCTCCTCTTCTCCTTCTTCCTCATCCTCCTCCTCCTCCTCCTCCTCTTCTTCTTCTTCTGCTTCTGTTTCTTTTTCTTCTTCCTCTTCTGCTTCGGCTTCTGCATGTGCTTCTGCATGTGCTTCTGCTTCTGCCCCACCAGTGCGCCCCTCCGCAACCTCTTCAATCCCTCAATGGATCTTTTAGCCGTTCCCCCCCTCCCTTCTCTTTCTTTCTGCATCCTCATCCTCCCACAATGTTTTCTCTCCTTCTTACGACGTGAGGTCTGGTCTCATGGCTTCAGGAAGAAGGAAACTCATAATAAAAACAGTAAATATGGGGGAGCTGGGGTCACGCATACGAAGCAAGGCTCTCGAGTGGTGGCTGGCCGCTTGCCAGGCAGACATTGTGGTGTTGACTGAAACGAAGTGCCCCTCCATGCCTGTAAGAACATCCACTCACACAGGGCATAATTTCGATCACTTTGAGTGGTTGAGAAGGAAAATTAAAGCAAAAGGGTCGAGAAGGAAAGCCGCAACCATCGGGGAAGCAAGGACAGGGGGTGTATGCATCCTAGTCAGGAATTCTTTAGTTCATAAACTGCAGCCAAGGTGGGAGCTGGTAAGTCAAAATCTGGTCCGTCTGTCAGTAAATATGCTTTCTCCCTCAGAAGGAGGGGAGTCAGCCACAAGAGTCCTCCATGTCTTCGATGTGTACTTTCTACCTAGAGGGTCTAACCTGAGACAGAGAGACAGGAAGCTAAGAGACAGAGAAAGAGAGGGCGTGATCGATGCACTATGTCAGGTACCTCTCGAAGATTTGCGTATCTTGGTTGGGGACATAAACGGTAAGCTGGGGACTCGGATGCCGGAAGGGCTAACTTGGGAAAGAATGCTATGTCCCACTGATGAAAGCAGAGAAGAGAACGAAGTTGATGCTTGCATGCCCTCTCGATTGTTAGCCTGCAGCCATGGCAGTCAACCTGACGAGCAAAGGAATTTGCTGATCCGCCTTTATGAACGCTCTAACTTAATTCTTCTCCACGGCCTGTCTTTGAAATGTGAGAGGCTGGGTGTTGATGTCTCCTTTCCAGGCCCGTGCACCTTTTTTAAAGCAGGAGAAGAAACAACAGCGATTGATCACTTTTTTGTAGATCCTTTTCTTTTGACAGCCTGGTCCTCTGCCACTTCAAACCTGGAAGTTGACTTTGCCCCTCAACATGTTGTTCTTTCTCTTTCTTTTTTTCTTGATTCATCTCCTCCCCCTATGTCTTCTGATCCTCTGCATGCCCCCACGGGCGAAAAGAATTTCTCTTTTCTCTCCCCTCTCCTCACTGTTAATAGAACTTCCCCGGTGACTGATGACGAAATGATTCTTCTCGTCAGAGCGGTCCTGCCGTTTTCTGAGACGGTTTTTCCCGGCCTGTTCAACAGAGGGGTAAACGAACTGCATGAAGGAGGTCAAGTTATTTCCCCTATCCCACCTCCCCCTGACCCACCACCCCTTCCCCCACAACCACCTCCGCCTCAGAATGCTCCCCCCCCCAACTCTCTCAGTAAGGCTTCTTATCTTGACCAATTGGAACAGTTGGGTCTTTTCTGGGAAGAAAGGCTAGCAGACAGCAAAGTGGGTGCAGTGGTAGACAGGGGAAAGGCATCCAAGAAGAGAAGACAGTCTGGGAGAAAGCAGAGCACCCGTCAAGCTTGGTGGGACCCACAATGCTGCCTGATTCATTTGAAGGTGAAGGAGGCAGAGGAAAAGGCAAGACATGTCCCGAACCCTTCTCACCCTCGCAAAAAGAATGTGTCAAACTAAGAAGGGAAAGAGCTCGACTGTTTGCAGCAAAAAGGAGTAAACTCGAGCAACAGACAGCAGAGAGACTAGCTAGAGAAGCAGCAGTTGACCCCTCGAAAGTTTGGCAATGGAACAGGAAAATTAAAACACAGAGGGGAGGGGATAATAAACCCGCTGCATCTTCCTTCACTCAGTTCTGGGCTGGGGTCTTCGATGGTCCTGGTCTTCCGCCTGCACCTGTTGGTCTGGCCTTCCCCCCTCCTTCTCAGCCCGCCTTCTCTATACACATAATTAAGGAAACACTGAAAGGAATTGATCCAAAGAAGGCGTTGGGTTTGGATGGGGTTGGCCCCTGTCACCTCTCGTTATGTTTTGGTTTTTCTCCTCTCTCCCGCTTGCTGCTCTTTGTCTTTTTCAATTTGTTTCACCTTTTTTCTTTTTGGCCTGAATGCTGGAATGTGTTGTGCATTGCTCCCGTCCCCAAAAGCCCGCCGAGTCTTGACTGTAACGAATGGCGCCCGATCTACATTATGGGGCTTTTGAGTAAGATTTTTGCTTTATTGATGGACTCAAAGATCAGGAAAGAGGTGAAAATTGACGAAAGGCAGCTCGGTTTCAGACAGGGGATAGGGACATGAGAGGCCTTCGCTGCTCTGTCTTCGTTAATTCTTAGCTCCAAAAAGAAGAAGAGCCCTCTGATTGCCGCGTTTGTTGATTTCAGCAAGGCGTTTGATACAGTTCCTCAGGTCAAAATGTTAGAGAGGCTCAGGGAGGAAGGAGTAAGCCAAGCCGATGTTTGGATGATTCATTCGATGTATAGTCAGGTGAAGGCTCGGATGGATGGGGCAACAGAATGCTTTCCAGAAGGCAGAGGAGTAAAACAAGGCGATCCTCTCTCTCTTCTCCTCTTTCTTCTTTTCATCAACAATCTGTATAAGTTTGTCAGCTCCGATAATGAAAACAAGAATCAAAGCTTGGCTGGAGATACTGATAGAGAGACTCCTGTCAGACTGTCTGACGTTTTCATCGAAAGCATCGGGTATGCTGACGACCTTGTTCTGTTTGCCCACAGTGCTTCAAACTTGCAGAAACATCTGTCTCGCCTCGAGGACTATTATAAGGAGCACGGCCTGAAGATGAATTTAAAAAAGACAAAAGTTATGCGTCTCTCCTCCCCCCACCCCAACCTAGTACCCTGGACTCCTTTTCTTTATGAAGGCAGACTAGTGGAAGCGGTGGGTAAATATAAGTATTTGGGCAACTGGGTTTTTGAGGGCGGGGACCTTAGCAAGACAGTCAAAGCCCGCATTGAGGCGGTAGAGAAGGCACTGGGGGCTGTGTTTGGTACTCTCTCTTCTTTGGGCTTTGTTTCTTCCTTTTCTAAAATTCTTTTGTTTAAGGCCCTCTGGCTGCCAGTCGCACTGTATGGACTGGAAACGATCCCGCTGAGAAAAACAGATGTTGCCTGTCTCGATGCTTTACAGTTACGTTTTGTTCGATGTTGTTTTGGTCTCTCTTATCACTTCTTTGTTTCGCCTTCCCTTCTCTTTCTCTCTCTCTCTTGAGCCATTCAGTTCTCTACTTGGTAAGTTGAGTAGGGGCTTCATCCAATGCATCAAATCGATCGACCGTGCTCTACCCCGGGCAGTGTGGAATGAGTGCTTGGCTGGCTCGTGCGAACCCTTCGTTAAGACAGTAAAATAGCTGGCCATTCCATTAAATTGCTCCCTTTTGTGGCCTCCATTGCCAGGCACGGTAGGGGATAAGTTTAAAAGGAAGGGCAAGGGCAGAAGGAAAAGGGCGGCGAAAAAGATCGTGGAGGGTGCCTGGCTGTCCGACTGGTTGAAAGAAGAAACTAGAAACGTTAGAGACAGAGACGGAATTTTCCCTCGCCTTGCGAATCTCTCCCCTTTCTAGTCAGAGAATCCGACCAGACAGCGTTTGGCCATGCACCTTCTGTGTGAAAGAAAATGGCGTCTGAGAAGTGAAATAACAGAGTGTAGTGTTGAACCTCTGCCAAAGAGTCTATTACAGTCTTCTGTAAGCTTCCGTATGCTTTTCAGGGCTCTCACAGGGGGGGATATAGATAAAACCCAACCAGAATGGCTGTACGATAAATGTTTATCCTCCTCCTATATGATCAAAGATGAGGTTCATGTCCTGACGGAGTGTAAGGACATAGAAAGGAAACGGAACAGGCTGAAAGAACTGTACAAAATTGTGAAGCAGAGAGTGCCCATTGACATAAGAATACAGATTGCACAACGCGTTGCAGGTGCAACCGGGAGGGACACTTCTGATAATGAGAAAAAAATGAAGGATATGGTGTTGCTGTTGTGCATAATCCTGCCTAGAAGCGGTTTCAAAACTATAGCCGACTGTCTCAAGAAGGTCCATTCTGTCGATAAGGCAAGTTGAGGCGAATCAATCCGACTGGCATGCAGGCTTCCTCACCCCCCCCCCCCATGAATGTATGCTCTGGGTTGTCCTCAAAGCCTTGTTAGTAGCTTAGGATTTAGTGTTGCTAAATCTAGGATTTAACCCTCAATCATCATCATCATCAAAAGTTTGCATTAAGGTTTTTTTAATGATAACAAGTTATAAAAATTGTTGATAAATTTGTTTATAGGTTTAGTCCAGGCCGACTGTAAATTTCAGATCCATCATAAACTTTTTTTCGGCTTTTTATACAAAAAATATAAAGAATGAGTAAGAACATATAAGAAAATTAATTATATTATGAATTTAAATTTTTTTAACTTAGTTTTCATTCTGCAGTATTTTTTAGAAAACATATGAAATCTTATATACGTCAGGGTTATCCCCCCCCTGACTGCATGTGAGTGCACTTTTCTGCGTGGCTTCAATCCACTTCAAGCAGCTATATATTTCAACCATGCAATTACAATTTTTTCTTGCTTTCCGAGGCCGTTCGTAAGCTTGCTTGCATCAGATGAGTGCCTTGACTTTAATGTCATGCATACATGCAGAAGATGATTTTCTATTTTTCTCTAATCTGACGCAAGCAAGCTTGCGAACGGCCCTGGAAAGCAAGAAAAATAACAACTGCACGATTGACATACGCCGGCCAGTCGACCACCCCCCTGCGGAACTCCCCCCCCCCCC
>JAHBMJ010002423.1:0-19104 GCA_018398765.1 Chromera velia | reverse complement strand
GTGCTTCTTGAGAGGTGACGACGGGTCTTGATCTTCATTTCCCCCCCCACCCTCTCTCTCTTTTTGGCTTGCATGCGTGCGGGTCTTCTGTTTTCCAGTCATCCTCCCCTCTTTCGTAAAAAAAAACAAAAGCGAAGACACCCTCTTGCGGTCCTGCAGATCGTCCGTGAGAGGCCAGAGAAGCTCCAGGGCGAGAACGTGTTGAAGATTCTTCAACTTCAGGACGCTACAGGTTGGGCCCTAGAGGGAGGCGCTGGCGTAGGTTAGAGTGTGGAAGGGGGGAGGGAGCGGGATGTCACAGCGTGGTCCGCACGTCATGTACTTTGTCTTTCTTCCCTCCCATTCTGCCCCTTTCACTCTCGCTCTTTCTCTGCACATGTATCTGCGTGCAATTACGTGTATGATTTATGTTTTCAAATCTCTCTCTCTCTCTCTCTCTCTCTCTCTCTCTTTCTCTTTCTCTCTCTCTCTCTCTCTCTCTCTCTCTCTCTCTTTCTCTTTCTCTCTCTCTCTCTCTCTCTCTCTCTCTCTGTCTCTCTCTCTCTGTCTCTCTGTCTCTCTCTCTCTCACACACACACACAATATTTCGATAAGGGGTGGAGGGGGGGTGCCAGGTGTGAGCACAAGTTTACTGGCTAAGAGGGACGTCTAGAGGGTACTTACTGCATGTCTTCTTCTTCATCCTTTTTCACTTTCTGCCTTGACTGAATGCTAGCAGGTGGTTTCCTGAGCGTATCTGAATTGAAGGCCTACCTCCAGGGCGCCTCTCCGTCTCTGAAGTTTTGGTCTTCCTCTGGCAAACAGGAGAGACGGCGTCTTCTGGAAGGGCGGGGGGGGATAGAGTCCATCCGTCTGATTAGTAACCTGCTGAGGAGCGCGGCCGTGGAGGAAGAAGCACAAGGAGAGGCCGCAGATGAAACGAAAACAGACGAGCAGCCCGATTCATTGGATCTAGTGCTCAAAGGAGATGATGAAGAGGGAGAGGGGGAGGGGGGGAAGCAGGGTGCGCGTGTTCTTGTGAAGATTGACCTTGAGGACTTGAATCCTCTTTTGGATCTTTTCTTCAAAGACACGCAAATGGACACAGAGAGATTTCGCCCTGCAGATGTCAGTCCGGATTTCTCCTCCTGAAATGAAAAAATGGACACGCTTGGAAAGCACAGAAAAACAGCAAGTAGTCCCATTCCTCTTATGTCGTGCTCTTTCGCGCCCAGTTGAGGGAATCTCTCTCTCTCTCTCTCTCACACACACACACGGAGGCGAGAACGAGTGTTCATTGCGTCTTCTTTGGTTTTGGTCGTGCATTGTTTTTTTCCCTTCATTCTTGTTTTTTTCCTTTTTCTATCTTTCTTTTTTTCTTGCTTGCTTGCTTTCCTTCTTTCCTTCCTTCCTTCTTTACTGACTGACTGACTGACACCCCCCCCTCACTAAATTTACTTTGTTGCAGCTCTCCATGGCCGACGTCGGCGTCTTGTCAGAGTTCTTCGTCGCACTGGCAGAGGCGGGATCTCGGAGACTTGAAGGCACCCCGGCAGGGAGTCTGGCGGTTGCCCTGCTCCGGCACACGGCGATGAAAAGACTGGACCTGGTTGGGCTCGGACAGACGGCAGCTGGAGTTGAGGAAACGATCTTGTCCCTTGTGAGACTCGGGAAGAGGTGTAAGAAGCTGACTGAGGAGACACGCGGGTGTGTGTGTGAGGTCGTATTGTTTCAATTAGACAGAGAGGAGAGGAAGATTTCTTTCACATGAGGGGCAGAGAAGGCTCAAGAATGGTTTTCCCCATTTGTTTTGAGAGGGAGAGTTCTTTATACCTTCATGAAATCATGTTTTCTTTCCAGCCGGTAAATCTGAGCTCAAGCGGATAAACTCAAGTCGTTGTAGTTTGGAGAACGAAATTTGTGCCTCACTTTATTCCTTCCTTCTTTCCTTCCTTCCACCCACCTTCCTTGTATCTTATCGTGGACACGTCCTTTCTTTCTCCGGATATGTCGGAATGATGTTTACCTTGATGGTTCACTGTCGATCATTCGGCTCATTCATGCTCTGCACTGCACTCACTAATTTAATCTTTCGTTCCTTACTTTCTCACTGATTGCTCTCCCCTTGTTTTAGTCTTGTATTTCTCTTTTCTTTTCTTTTCTTTTCTTTCAGGATCTTTCTTCAGTGGCTTCAGGGGGAGTCCCGCGTTCTGCCTGAGTGGGCCCTCTCTGCTCTGTCTGAAGAAGCGGCGGCGCCAATTGGGAAGAAATTGATCATGGCCGACAGGACCCTAGAGACCCCCTCTGTTCCTCCCGATGCTGCTGTTCCAGGAGGGGGAGCTGAGGGGGGGGGAGATGGAGAGGAGGAGGAGGAGAAAGAAAGCGCGCCATCATTAGGAGACAGATACAAAAACGAGGACGATCCTGACTTGCGCGCAGCGATGCGTGCTACAGGCCAAGAGTGGCTGCTTCCTCCTGAGGTCCCGACGCTCTCCCCTGAAGGCATTGCAGAAGGACAGGAGATCGAGGTCCTGTCCAGAAGGGAAGAGGAGGAGGAAGAAGACGAGTACGAAGGACGCGAGACGTCGTTTTTGGGTTCTGTGGAGGAATTTGATGAGATGAGAATGGACGCTGGGACAGTGAACGAGGCAGAGCTGCTGTTCGGTGACAATCCGCTGCGGAGTGCCGAAATGCTGCTGCAAAAGAAAGAGAATGAGGAGAAAGAAAAGAAGAAAAAGAAGAGCCTGCTATCCTACGTTAGTGGAATTGTTGAAGATGAACAGAAGAGGAGGCGTGTGCAATCGTGTTACAATCTGCTGACAGCTTTAGGGTCCGAGGGAGAGAGCAGGACCCTTCTGGAGAGAGCTTGTGATCTAGGCGAGGCGGCCGACGTTCAGGCGTTGGTTGACCTGGCTGGTGGAGACTGGGGGGTACTGGCATATTTGTGTCGCCTTGTTGCTGCACAGGCGCAAGGGACGAAGGCAGAGAACTCGGAGGAGGAAGATCTTGCCGGCTGGTTCGACGTGAATAGCGACATGGTCGCTACGGCTTCTGCTGTTCTGTCGGTGATGATTGAATACTCTCACGTGGTTGGTCGGCGGGTAGGGGGGCTGGTCTTCTGTCTGTCTGAATGAATCATTTGAGTGATCGAGGGCATGTTTGTGTGGCCAGTACCTTGGAACTTCTGCCTCATTCTCTCTCTCTCTCTGTCTCCCTCTCTTGCATTGTCTGTGTGGGAAGGTCTTTGCATTGGTTGGGCGTTATCTACGCGTGTGGATTGTGAGGCTTGGATTGATTTTTTGTTTGTGTGTCATCAGAAAGACACAGACAGACCGACAGAGAGTGAGTTGGTCGAATGAGCTTTGAAACCGCCTAGGTTTTTCCTGCATGCATGCATGCATTCTCCTCTCTCTGTGTGTGTGTGTGTGTGTGTGTGTGTGTGTGTATGTTTGTATGCAGATGTCGTTTGCGGCCTTGACAGAGCTGTTGAAGTCTTCAGACGCCATCCAGTCGAGTCTGCTTCCGAATTTGAACTTGCAGCAGCAATCGCAGAAGGAGAATGAGGGGGGGGAGGAACCGGAAAGCCTGGAGGCACTGCTGCTACCGGGGTTCCTCTACTCTTTCTGCCAGAATCCGTTCTCTCTCACGGAGGAGGAGAGAACAAAAATGCGCGCTCAACTTCTGTCTATGAGAGAAGAAACCGCATCGCGTCTCTCTGTCAACACAGTCGAGCTTGTGAGAGACGCGCTTGTCCTCTTGTATGACCCTTATCGAGCCTTGCCCTTCGAGTATCCTAATGAGGAGAATGGGCGTGAGGGGGGTATTTGTTTGAGAGAGATTGCTGCGAACGGAATCCTACTGAATGGTTTTGCAGGACTCCTGGAGATGAAAGAGGATCTGGCAGATCGGGAAAAACAGGGCAATGGGGGAATTGCGCGAATGATGCGGCTGTTTGATGAGGGCAAGCTTTCGGATCAGCATGATGCATCGTCTGATGATCTGGGTAGCGGAGCTGCGGCAGCAACAGTCGACGAAGAAGAAGAGGATATGGGTATTCTTACAGGGTTCCAGACAGCGAAAGACTGGAAAGCCGAGGAAAGAAAAGAGAGGCAAGAAAAGAAAGAGCGAGAGAAGGAAGAGAGGAGAATTGCTAGGGAGCTGAAGAAACAAGAGAGACAGGCGCAAAAGGAAAGAGAGAAAGCAGAAAAAGAGAAGAAGAAAAAGCGAAAGAAGGCGTCGACTGAAGAAACCGAAACCACAGAGACGGAAATGCTTTACAATGATGTTCTTTTTGAAGAGGGCATTCTTAGAGAAGGAGAAGAGATATCAAAAGATACTTCTACAGACAGAAAGACGAATGAAGAAGAGGAAGAAGACAGCGAAAAGGGAAAGCCTCGTTGGAGCCATCGCTTCACTCTAGAGACTCTCCGCTGGTCTCTCTCTGTCCATATCATTTTGCTCCTTCGCGCTTGGGCAAAAACCGCCTTATCCCCCATCTCTGTGACCGCTGCCTTGACCGAAGAGGATCGTTCCCCTTCCCTTTCTTCTCTTCACTCATCCGAGGACCTCTACGACACTCCAGATGCCCTCCAAGAGACCGAGACAAGCATTGAGAGAGAGGCCATCAGACAGTCCCTCATCTACGCTGCTAGAGCCGCAGCCGCTCTGACGGATTCCAATCCCTGGAGAAGTTCCGTTGCAGCCACTCCACCCACCGAGACCCAGTCCCCTGAAGGCTTCAGTCCACTCGAAGAGGAGGAGGACAAGGAGGAAACTCCTCTCAGCGCCCACCCCCTGGACTTCACAGACGCACCACCTGAGTTGGTGGAGCAGCTGCAAAACCAGCCAGCAGCAGTAGCTGTCTCTGCGGAAGCGTCAGAGGGCAGTGAAGGTCTCAGTCGCAGCAGCATGAGAGGAGGAGACCTCAGCTCTCTAGCTCGCCTGGTAGCGTCAGTCTGTCCTGAGGGAGAGAATGAGCATCTGAGTCTGGACCTCCTCCGCAGTCTCCCCCGGACCCGTCCGGACCTCCGGGATCCGTCCGCCGTCTCTTCTCTGACAGAGGAGTTCAAGCGATGGCAGAGGACTTTGGCGACTATGAGAGCCGGAAAAGTCGCAAAGAGACGGAGAGGGAAGAAAAAAAGGAAGGAGGAGGCGGAGAAGGAGAATCCAGATGTTGCTTCTGCAGGAGCGGAAGCCGCAGAAGACGCACCTCCCCGGACGGGCCCCTCGACTCCGTCTCCTCAAAAAACGTCTCCATCTTCTTCTGCTTCGCCTCCTTCCTTCATTGTCGACGAAGCATTGCCATTGATGGACGCTTGGCAACCAAGCAGTCTGGCTCCAGGTCCAGGTGGAGAATCTGGGCCAGAAAGAGAGAGGCAGATGAGGGAAAGACAGCCTCAGCTGGCAAACATGAGCTCTTAGTAGCAGAGGAGCAGCAAACAAGTCAGTATACATTGCAGGAAACTTAGCAGGAAACTCTTAGAAATGTCAAGTGAGTTCGTGCTTTTCTGGCTGTGCATGCAAATGAACTTTAAATTAATGCAAGTCGACAGACCCCCCATAATAGCCCACGAGGGAAGTTGGAATATAAATATGAAATCTATACGCGGGTATCACAAGTAATTTTACGTTTTTAACATTTGATGCACATCAATCAAAAGTGTATTCTGTTTAATATACACACCTTAGCTATTATCTGAGCTATATACTAACATATGTGTAACTTAAAAAGCATTGGGGAAGAATTATAAGTGGCTGATAGTGGCTGACATACACAGTCTCCTTAAATTATGTCTGGTGGGTCCCCGCCTCGCTTTCTTAGGCTTTAATTACTACAGTGGTCTTGACGCTTTACTAAACAAATTTGAAGCAAAGCTTTTTAAGGCTTTTTTAAATGAAAGCTGCATGTATATGAGCTCTGGAGAAAGTTTAGAAAGTGCCTCCCGCTTCGCTTTCCGGGGCGCCACACTACTATAATCTAGTTTTCTTCGGTTGATGCTACTTGTGTTGAATTCTGCAAATGAAGTGGGGCTAGCACAATGCATGACAAAACACAAAGTTTGTGTAATTCCACCTACACTCGCATGCAGTTACCCATCCGAAATACCTCGGCGCGCAATGCGCGCCCACTCTCGTGTAGTGCTAGGTCACTAAGGTCAGTCATTCAAAAGAAAATTTTGTAAGTTGATGGCATGCACGAGCCGACGAAAAACCGTTTCAAAAACGAGATTCATGCACCACTTCCAAGAACGCTCTTTCTGCGAAAAGAACCGTTTGGACAAGGCAAAATTTGTACACACAAGCCAGAAGGGTCCTCAGTGAAAGGAGGAAACCGTGGGAGCAAGTGAAAGCTCTACAAGCTCTGTCTAGTCTTCTCAGATCCATTTCGCGACCTTCAATTTTCTGACAGGCTCGATCTCTGCATATATCCCTAAGCAGACTCTGCTATGTGAAAAGCAGGATGCTCAGCACTCTGGAGAAAGAGAAGCAAGCACACGCTGAGGGGCGTGCCCGAGTACGCGACTACTGGGAAAATATGAGTGGGTACCGCGCACACCAAGAGTTCCGCAAGCTTCCAGGAGAAGGAGAGGAGTGCCCAGACTGCCGCTGTTACGGTCAGTCGGTGCGGGCCTGCAATCGCAGGTGGGAGGGGGTGCTGAAGATGGAGAGAGGAACCATAAATCATTATTATGGGTTTGGGTGGGTGGGGATGGTGGGGTTTGGGTGTGCGATGGACGTCCTGCTGGAGACCTCCCGTGCAAAGCACCACACAGACTTGACCCTCTACTGGGCACACGTTGTCAACATTTTCGCGCTCATGAAGGGGCCTGAGGTTGCCAGGTATGTGGCGATGGGAGGAAGGCTGAAGCCTCGACAGGAGATGGAGAAACGCTTTCCCGCCGTTTACCTCTTCGTCAAGGAAGTGGTGCAATTGATGACGGAAAGCCGAGAAGATAAATGGGGCTTTCCTCTAAGGGCCCGTATCTACGCTCTGTCCTACTCTTGGCACTCCGCAGAGCACCCAGACCCCACAGGCAGCACTGCTAAAACCGTTATGGAGGGGTTGGAAAATAATGGGTTTGCGGATTCGAAATCGTTCGTTCGTGCGGGAAGGGAGGAGGGCGACAGTTTGTTCTCGATGCAGCGGGGGGGCAAGCGGGAGAAGAAAGAAGGAGAGGAGGACGAGGAGACATGGATGGAGAAGGACTTCCAAAGAACAAGCAACAACACTCTCCCTGAAAATACAATTAGCTTTCCCATCTACTTCCAAGACTTCACCAGTCTCCACCAATGGCTGCCCGATAAAGGCAGAACACCTGAAGAGGACGCCCTCTTCAAGCAGGGACTGGGACTGCTGTCCGGCCTGCAATTACGGCAACGCATCATCCAATGTCTATTTTCTCCGGTACACAGATGTGCCGGCAGAGCTGGAGGGGGTGACCAACAAGGCCCCCTACCACAAGCACGGCTGGACGAACTTCGAGTCCCGAGTCGCCAGAGTGAAAGACGAAGATCAGACAATCCATCTGGGCCCCTTTACAGGGACTCTCGAGCAAATCCCCCTCTCCCCTCCCGCGTTCCAGCGGCTGCTGGAGGAGAAGAAGCCGGAAGAGAGATCAGACGACAACAAAGAGGGGTTTGTAGTCAGGTTCACCAACGGAAAGGAGGACCGTCCGTTGGTTGCGAATCTCTACAGAGATTTCATGCTCGACACACAAGGAAGAGGAGAGATGACAATCATCATCTGGTCAAAATACCAAGCAGAATCTGATACCAAGGAGAAGGGGGAGATGCTGGGGGAGTACTTCGCATGGATGGGGGAGCAGCCTGAGTGTGAGGTTGAGGAGGTGTATCTGAGAGAGTGTCATTTGAACGACCACTCTCTTCCCCGTGTCGCTGCCGGTCTTGGCGCCCTCTCTTCACTGCAGGAGTTGGACTTGAGGGGCAACAAATTTGGGCTCTCCTCCCTGTCTGCGCTGACGTGTCTGCGCCAACTAAAGGTGAGTGAGCAGAAAGGCAGAGGGAGGAACTAATGTTTTGAAAGGAGAGAGGGGAGAGGGAGGAATTTGTTTTTTGAAAGGAGAGAGGGGAGGGGGGGGAATTTGTTTTTTGAAAGGGGGAGGGAGAGGGAGAAATGTCTTTTTTGAAAGGAGGAGGGAGAGGGAGGAATTTGTTTTTTGAAGGATCATACGAGCTAGCAGGTCAGACAGACAGGTTGAAATGCATACTCTTGCGTACGACATGCATTGATGAAAACTACAGATCAAGTCTCAATCAGTTCACGCATGTAGAAGAATTGATGAGAGGTTTTCCTCCTGCATGCAGACATTGAAACTCGCAGACAATGACGACGCTATTGCTGCGCACCTCAAGGGAAGCGATGAGCTGAAGGACCTCTAGAGAGCCCTGCCTGATTGTCAGTTGGAGTTGTTGAACGGGAGTAAATGGGAAGTTCTTCAGGTCCAGCTGGGTGAGGATGGGGAGGGGTCCGAGGGGGGCGGTGGGGAGGGGAGCGGAAAAGAAGTGAGCAGGAAATCTTTCGAAGAAGTGGAAAATCTTGGGACGGCCCATTGTTGCAAATGCGTGATTATGTGAAAGGTGAGAGCCCTCCCCTCCACTCCGAGAGTGCGGGCTCGTTCGTGGTTGGGGAGGAGATTTTGTCAGAGGGTCCGGCTGGATGCATGGGGAGGCCTGGGGGTCAGTACGTGAACAGGCCCAGAAGTGTATGATTGTGTGAATGAGTATGAAGGTTGTGGAGATTTGTGGAGCAATTAATTTAATTCCATGAATTAATTGGGCGGGAGATAGGGAGACAGGTGAGGGAGGTTGCTGATTGAATGAGGGCACCGATCGGATTACAGTCGGCGTCTCCCGTCTGACTCGGAATGATCGTCGACAGTCTGCACATCAGAGCGAGAATGGGAGTGGTGCAGACAAGGGAAAGGGGGGGAAGAGAAGACCTGACTGTGAGTGGTTGATAGCAGGGAGAAGGGCGACTTTGAATGCTTGTACTCACCTGGTGGAGGCGGGGGTGAGGAGGCAAAGGGATACCTTTGAAGGGAGGGGAGTGTGAGAAGAGCTGGTTGGCATGCAGCCGAGGGAGAGGACCCAGTTTGACCATTGTGACTTAATTTCTCTTTCGGAACCTTGATGGAAAATGCTTCAGAGGTGGGTAGCAAAAGCGAGAGGTGAGGAAGCAGGCACTGCCAGACAGAGTAGTGGCCCCTTGTGGTTTTCTTCTTTCTTTTATCTTTCTTTTTATTCATGGATGGTTCCGTGCGTACATGCATGCATATAGGTATGTATTGATGCCAATGTTTGAAGTTCGGTCACCTTGACCCCCAAACTTCCGATCCCTCGATGATCCCTGTCCGAATTTTTGGCGTCATCTCTCTGTCTGAACAGTCACTCCTCCCCTCGATTAGATTTCCAATCCCGTGCTGTCTGGTGCTGCTCCGTGAGTGAGTTTGCGTCTGTATTTTTGTCGCGTGTGTCTGTGTGTGTGTGTGTCTGTATGTGTGTGTGTGTGTGTGTCTGTGTGCACGCACGTGAGTGCCTCTGTGTGTGTGTGTGTGTGTGTGTGTGTATGTGTGTGTGTGTGTGTGCAGTCGGGGTTGAGGCTTATCGACTCCAGCTTCACGGTCAGTCAATAAAATGGAGTGGCATACACAATCACACAAGAAGAAGGTGTACACATATCACGTGCGCCTACCGACACACAGATGAACATAAAAAGAGACAGAAAAAAAAAGATCGACTCCAGTTTGACGCTCAGCTATTCAGTGGAATGGATTCAATGGAATGTGACAGGATGGCCGAGGCAAGGGGCAGTGATCTCCAGTCAGGGGTGCCTCAATACGTTGCCCTGCTGCATCGCATAAAAAGCGTGAAAGAGGAAGGTCAGAGGAAGGCTTTGAAAAGGGCATGCATTCTTGACAACGCATGTTACCGATCGATCGATGTTCTGAAATATGAGTCATTGAGAAGAAACACAAACTTGATCGACGGCCGGGAAATCCGTGGCAGGCTCGTGGAGACCTGACGCTGTCCTCTCACAGGAGAAATCAAGCGAAACCACATCGGTGCAAGCCGATATCTGGCAGTGGACTGTGGACCGCGGGGATTCGTGAAATATAAAATCTCATCTTATCTCATCTTAAGGTGTCCGTCTCCTCCGCTGGCATACACATATGCAGCTTCAGTGAAGTAATTTCTTCAGATTATTCTGATTACTCAATTGAAATTGATTACTAGATTGATTATCATCATAGTAGTGGGATTTATTGGAATCAGACTGTCAGACTTATACCTTGAAGTGTTGACTAGCGTTCCAATATGGCTGTTGTATTGGTTTTATGGTATAAGTTAATTTTATGATATTTTATGAACATACAAAAAATAATTTACGAGTTTAGGATTGCGAATTTGCGATATCGATATGTTATAATTGGAAGCAATGGAAGCAGGAAGACAGCTGAGGGAGGGAGAAGGAGAAATCGCTGAGAGAAGAATGGAGAGAGGGCGTACACAAAGCCAAAGTGTCCTTTCGTCCTGTGTCATTAGATCGATTTTTGGAGCAGTCCCTTCTCAGCAGCCGATAGACCAAAGCATGCAAAACGCAGACAGATTGTTGTTTTTTAGCTTCTTGGGAAACCAGGCGGGCCATGGGGTGTGGTCTGAGCCTCAGTGATGAGGTACACCTCCCTGCCGTTTGCGGGGGCGACCTCTATAAGACAAAACGGCGACAGTGCTCTAGGGCACCACTAATCACTAATTACTAGACTCGGGACAATTTACTCAACAATTTTATTTTCTAAGTTTGAAGTCCCCATACGGTAAACTGTCGGGCGTTGACTTACTGTCACTTACATATAGTTGCACCACAATAAAGAAAGCAGTGAGACCAAACCACAAAGCCTCACCAATTAGGAATGAAACGGTTGTTAACTTACAATGTTCTGACCGTCAATAAAATTTTAGATAGAATTTGATTATATACTTGTAATAACTTGTAAGACGGGCTTTAGACGCCGCGGCTAGTGGGGCGGTAACGATGAGAAAAACGCAGATCGTGAGGAAGATTAAATTGAGACCCGGACTTGTAGGCTAAGTTGCGGTGGTGAATATGAGCAGCTAGAGGCTGCAGCCCGCAGAGCTAGCCTGAATGAAACTAATAAATCCGAGTGATGCCGCAGGGGGCGTGTTACCGCAGGGCAGCTCGTCTGGCCCTGTCTGCACGCATGACTGCGTTATCAACATGCAGGCGGAATGAGTGCCAGTCCACCCCTTCTTCCTGTTCCTCCTCTCCGTCCTCTTCGTCAAATTGCAAAATCTTCCCCTTCCCTTTCCCCTTCCGGTCCCCGTGCCGTGAAGCCGCCCTGCTTCCCCGGGACTCCTGAGAGGCCTCAGGAGAGATCCCCAACAACCACGAGAGCCCCATGTGGGACCATCGACCTAGGAAGACAAGAACACGAATGACCAGCATAGGAGGTAAGAGAACGAGTCGGAAGGGAGAAAGAAGAATCCGCAAGAACAAGGGACGAGGCCTGATCTCTTTGCCCCTCTCGACTTCATATGACTTGCTCCGCTTCGCACGTTGAGCAGTTTCCCCCTCCCCTTCCCCGCTTCTCAAACCCCAATCCCCCTCCTCCTCTTCTTCCTGTCTTCCTCTCTCTGTTCCACGAACCGACTGAGATCGCCTCTTTCCTCCCTGTCTCCTTCTACTCTTACTGCTGCGTCTGTGATGGTCCGCAGCAAAGCCAAGTCTCCTGTCAATGCCAGTCTCATAAGCCGAGGCGTGAGAGTGAGGGTGGAGGGAGGCGTGACCGAACGGAGGACGATGAACGTTCTTTGCCAAATAATACTGTGCTGGCATGTGCTGAAGAGACTTTTTCTGCATCTCCTCCATCCTCCTCTTGATGAAACTGCTGCTGCTGGAACTAGAAGGAGACGCAGAGGAAGAGGAGGAACCCAGAGGGTCTCCCATTCCCCGTCCGGACCCTCTCCCGTTACCCGACTCCCCCCATCTTCCCCCCCCCTCATCCTCATCCTCAAAGTCCTCTTCCGACATCCCCCCAACCACAGAGGCAGAGGAGGAGAGAAAGCCGTCTCCCTCCCCATCATCATCGTCAGCCTCCGTCTCCTCACCGCCCCACTGTGCGTCCTCTTCTCCTGCCTCACCTGCAGTCCCCACACCAACAGCCCTTCTGCCCTCCCCTCCCTCCCCCCTCTCCTCCTCGTCCAATTCCCCCGCGTCACGATCCCCCTCCAGGTCCTCCATCAACTCCCCCTCTCGGGAGGGCATCCACCGGAGAAGCTGGGACTCAAACTTCTCTTTGGTCAGCGTGGCGCTGTCTGCACATTCAAGTCAGAGAAGAGGAAAAAGAGGCGAGCTACAACAAAGAGGGAGAAAGTTGAACGGAGACAGACGCCTGTGAAATTATTGGAGAAAAAGGGCATGAGGAAAAAAAGGGGGGGGAAGGGAAACACGAACGAACGAACGAACGAACGAACGAAAGAAAGAAAGAAAGAAAGACTATATGTTTCTTCTTGACAGACAGACAGACAGACAGACTATATCGTCTTTTGTTTCCCTTTTTCTCCTTCATTCTAGACAGACAGACAGACAGACAGACGGACAGACAGACAGACAGACAGACAGACAGACAGAAAGAAAGAAAGACAGAAAGAACCACGACGTGAAACAGAAGAAAAAAGGGACGACGGTGAGTGACAAAGTGAGAGGAAGCAAGAAACCAGGAAAAGAAGACCTGGAAGTAGATTGACCAGGCCAACGAGAAAGGAAAAGCTTCTGCTAAGCAGTGACACAAAAGCAGGCAAAAAACAGGACAGATATGTACAGTTCTGCAAGAGACCACACGTCTTGCTGCGCTTGCTCCTGTCGTTTCTTTTTCATCATTTCTTCTCTGCTTTCCTCTACCCGTCCCCTCATCCACTGGAAGCTACACGATGCCCCCCCCCTTCCCCTTCTCTCAAGAAGAGAACACACCCACCTCCAGCAAACGCCCTGAAGACCTCCCTGGCAGCTCTCTTCCCAATCGTTTGGCGTTGCGCCCGCGCATTCAGCTCCACTGCGACTTGCCGTCGGACCTTCACGGACGGACAGACACACATAGGCAAACAAATCCATACATAAATATGTGAGAGGGAGAGGGAGAGAGAGAGAGAGAGAGAGAGAGAGAGAGAGAGAGAGAGCCAAAGGAAGGGTGCAAAAATGAGGCAAGGACTTCTGTACAACAAAGGAATGGAAAAGGAGGTAAATCGTCTTCCATTCACAGACTTGCCTGCCAAACTCGTAAAAAGGTATGAGACATTTCCACGCAGATACGCAACTTACCTTCTAAAGGCACACGCACACACAACCAGCTCACTATACGCGTGCGCACACCTTGCCGCGCTCATGTTTGCACAAACGCAGAGGCAGAAAAGGACTGAAGCAACAGTTCCGAAAACGCTCCTGCTGATCCTAAACGGACCATGAAGGGCACTTAAGGGAAACTTCGTGACAGTGCGGTCAGGCAAGAGCGCCTCGGCATGAGGAATGCGACATCCGAACGAGGAACGCTGGAAGTGGTGGATTTTTCGGGTCAATAAAATGTTTTTGCTTTTTCAGTGAATCAACGGAACGAAATTGAGAATTCGACAAACCTCTGGGTCGGGGCTGCTGAAGTTGTAGAACTTCTCTTCGTATGCGTAGAGGTTGTAGGCAGGGAACCGCGCAGACTCGGGCCACTTGAAAGGGAGCCGTTGCAATGCCTCGCGGAATGTGACAGGGGTGAGCACTCTGTGTCTCTCGAAGAGCCGAACCCATGGAGGCTCTCCTCTTCCCCTTGTTCCCTTTTCCTTCTTCCCCGTCCCTGTGTCTCCATGTCTCTGTCTCCACACAGACTCCGAACAGATGGATCCAGAGCTTTCTTCGCGAGGCCCTGAGGCTGCCAGTCTTCCAAAAATGAAGATCAGGTCCAGGACTGTGTAGCCCAATTTCGGGTCATCCAGACGGAACAGAGGGTCGAAGGTTCGGCTGCCAACGTGAGAATTTCCGACTGAAAACGGAAGGCTGCTCTTCCTTGGGACAATGATGCAAGGAAGCTGTCGAATTCTGACGGCCCTGCGAGAGTGGGATAGTGCACTGGCACAGAGAAAGGAACTCGGAGACGGCACTAGTCGGGGTCGGGACTCAGAACGGCGTCTCCCTCCGACAGGATGCACGCACATCCACGCAAAGGACAGAAGGAATATGAAAGCTCCCAAGAACATCTAGCTCAACAGAATGATATTATGAGCAACTCAGAAGCGCCAGGCGTTCCGCTTGGCAGCAGCAAGTTGGGATTGTACGCTCTGTCTGAACACGAGAGGAATCGATCAGGGGACTATTGGAGACGGCGCAAAGGTGCCAAAAATAACAGTAGCTTTCTGAGCAGCTTTCTGGTGTTCTTCCTTGCGAGTGATGCTGTGAGGAGTCCGGTCAGCGTGTGCTTGACGACATTGGCTGCCACATAGTGTGTTGGTCAACTTTTCTTGCATGAGAGCAGCCTGACAAGTGAAAGCGTATAGCCATTGTGCCTGGGGTCCGAATCGGCCTATGATGAGCCGCCGCCGGCCGTCATGCATGGGCCCGCGCCATGGCGCGACAAAAGTTGAACGCGGTCGACGCGACGTGCCCCCAACTTCGAACTTCCGGTTGAACAAGACCTCCCCCGCCCCCCCCACGCCGGATCTTACAGCTAGCTACTGTGTATAACTTTAACATGACGATACGCAGCGCGATATATTTGAGAATCTATCAGAATCATGTGCATCATTATGCAATATTATGCAATATAACTTTTTATTACTTTTTATGTGAGTTTCCAATACTTCTCAGGTACTCTTAGGGCCTCCAATTCATATGGATACACATAAATTTACTCGAGCTGCCCTCTTAAGACGTACAAACTTCATTCTTGCCTTTCCTGCGCATTCAACTATATTCAACAAACTTGTTTTTAAAATTTTGAATGTCATACGTGCGATCTGCGACGATTATGCGTACTATGGGTCGCTGTAGCGTTTTACATCTACTCGTAAAGAGGACTTAAAAATCGAATAATAATACATACTTGCATTTAAACCTCAATTCAAAGATACGTGGGATATCAATCCCATATTATGCATGTTTTAAGGGTGTTTGAAGAGTGTTTAAATTACTCTTCTATGTTAAACATGTTAGATATTGTGGTATATTACACGAGTTGATGATTGATGTAATTTCATATGCATGAAACGTCTGAGTTTTATCAGATATATGAAATCAAAACTAATTGAAACATGAAGTGTGTCACATGAATGAAACTCATCTCATTTGAATATTGTGTGAATTAACATTCTAATAAATTAAAATAAATAGTTCACTTACGCGGCCCGCTTGGAGAACTGAAATCGCTGTTCAAAACAGATTAAAATGTGCTGATAAAGCACAAGGCACACAAAGAAAAGTACATTCACACACGCGGGGGGGGACTGGACAACAATAGAATGTGCGGGAAAGTGCAAAGAGAGAATCAATTGTTTCTAATTAACACGCATCCATTGGCCCATCACATTCAACAGAAGAGGACAGAAGAGCAGAGCAGAAAAGTTTCTGAAATTAACTACATCAGCAGCGCGAGCAGAAGCAAAGCCCGTGCACCTCTCGATCGGCGACGTCAACCAACAGGTCAATGAACGAGTGAACGAATGAAGAAAGAATGAAGGCCGACATTCCATCGATAGATCTTCAAGCCTCCGCCCTCTTCCGTCGACCGGTAACGCGTGTAGAATATACCACAAAGTAAGAGAAAGAATTCTAGCAAACGAACCGCGGCTCATGCGAGGCAGCGTTCTCTTTCTCTCTCTCTCTGTCTCTTAGTGTGTGGTCTCATATCTGTATCTGCCCTTCATGCCGCTCTCCACGCAACGTTCACGGAGGGGGGGTGACAACAGCTCCTTTGCTTCCTTCATTCCTTGTCGTTATGTCTGTTGCCTTCATGTGAAGCCTGGTCGGGTTCTACACCCTCTCTCGCAAGACAGACGTGCTCTTTCTTTCTTTTGAATTGGAGGATCTGCCTGCCTGTCGACAACGAAGGACGGGAGCGGTCCCGACCCTGTGCTCTGCCCGCCTGGAGACTGGCTTGCTGGTGGCACATTGAGACAAAAAGAGAGAGAGAGCAGTCTTGGCAGCAATGGTCGAACTGTGATTCTCAGCCGTTTGCCTTTTTGAACGCAAACCAGTAGTCGGAGGGAAAAGCGAAAAGTCTGTTTGCACTTCGCATTGACCCTCCCACTGAAGTCAGTCAGCCGGCAGCATGACTGAGTGAATGATTGTGCTTGGTCGTCTTCTTCATCAGAATTCAAATTTCGTTTCACACCATTAAGCAGGTCAAAGACGATTCAGGAAGGTGAAAATGGGTGAGGGCTTTGTTAATAAATCTGTTCCAACCAAAAGACAGGCCGAATCCCGACAAGACAGCCATGTCAAGTCAAATCAGAATGAAGGACAGTTAGAAAGAGGAAAGGGAAAGACCGAGGGCACGAGAAAGGGGGAAAAAAAGAAACAATCACCAACCTTTCTGCATGCACGTCATGCAGCATTCATTTCATCCAGATGGAATTTGAGAGATGCCTCCACAGGGTCCCTTCCTTCCTTCCTTTACGCATGATTGCGCTGTCACAGGCAGCGAAGAAAAATTTGAGGGAAGAAGGGAGGACACCCGCCTCCCTCCCTACATGCACTCATGCAGAACGATTTGACCGACCGAGGAGTTCTGACTGAACCTCCCCTCCATCTCGCCTCAACAAAAAATGAATAAAGGAAGGAATCCATTCATTCAGCTATTCGGGCACTTCATGAACACAGCAGCCAACCAACAAAGCAGCCAGCCAGCCAGGCAAGCGCAACTCATGAGTGAAGGGAAACGGACAAACAAGTAAAAAGCAAAAAAAAGGGTAGAAAGAAACCGTGGCAGATAGAGACAGATAGATAGATGGACAGAAAGGAAGGAAGGAAGGAAGGAAGGAAGCAAGGAAAGAAGGAAGGGCAAGAAGCGGAGAAAGAGAGCTTCATTTTCCTCTGGCCGAACTTTGCGACGCCTCACCACAACCACCTCATGAATGGCGTGCAAACAGAGACATACAGAGAGAGAGAGACGGAGAAATACCAGACAGACACAAGAAGAAGAAGGAGGCATACAGCAACCACCTTCTCGAGGGGAGGCAACAACACATTTTGCATGCATGAATAAAAAGGCAGATCGACAGAGAAAAAGAAGGAAGGGCCCCAACGGGTACTCCCGTGGAAGCTCGTTCTCTGTTTTCATCTGCATCCCTCCCTTTTCTTTTATTTTATTTTTCTAAAGCACTCCCTTGCAAAGCCTCTCTCAAACGTTTCTCCCGAGTCCCCATTGATTGATTCCTCTTAGCATTTCTTTCGAGGACAAACAGACAGACAGAAATGTAGAAACAAGACAAACCATGCAGCCGATCAAATGAATCTCTTCTCAGCAAGCCAGGCAGGCATCCATTCCCCCCCCGCCTCCCCTTCTTCAGACCTTCAAATTCCTTCCAAGGCGCCGCTTTTATTTTCTTATTCATTCCTTTCCATCCTCCAACCGATTGGGTCCATCTTTCTTTCAGCTCCAGTCAAAAAACGGCTGACTGGCTTTAGTCATTATCCATCCAGCCCCCAATTGACAACTGAACGAGCTGCCTGGAGGGAGGTCTGAACGACGATTTGATCCCTAATCCGTTAATTCATTCTCGTGAAATCAGTGCGGTAGGAGGGAGCAACGATGGAAGAAAGAGAGAGGGTAAAGAGCACCCTCCAGTCCGATCTCCCTTCCCTTCCCTTCTCCCTCCATCCTGCATCTGTGACCTCTCTCTCTCTCTCTGTGTGTGCATGAATTGGCAGCATGCACAAAGACGAAAAACCGAAACCACCCGCACAGACAGAAAAGAGACCTAGTCATTCGTCCAACCCCAGAACCTCCCTCTCGTTCTTCAATTTCCCCTCCACGGTCCAGTCTGTCTCCTTCGTCCAACCACACGCGATGGAGAACCTCTGCATGCATGTAGACACAGACACAGATGCAGTGCAGGAAGGATCCAAAGGGACACATGCATGGACACGAGAGGAGGAACAGAAGATGAAATGGATACTTCGGAGCAACAGCTAAGAACCCGAGAGGCCAGATCTCATCGACACCCCGCTGGCAGGAGAAGAAAGGGAAGATCTCCCAACGTCGACTCAAGCCTAGCAAGAAGAGAGGACGGGTGCCGCATAAAAAGAAGAAGGAAGGGGGGACGAGCAGAAGACTTCTCACTGTCTGATGGTAAGAAAGACCGTCTTTTTGGCACACTGACAGCTTCACTAAAAGATACACACACTTCTTAACCCCGAGAGATCGACCGCCTGACTGAGAGACACGCACGGACTTGAAGTTTTCGCATGTATTCCTTGATCCACATGTCCGCAGCGTTGGCGTTTTTCTTCTGTTTGGCGTCGAAGAAGGTCTTGGATATGTCGTCCATATCATTCCTCAAAGTTCGGAGGTCGTCGAGGAATCGGGCGTCGTAGAGGTCCGGTCGGATTCTCAGGGCTTCAATCAGCCTCTGCATGCGAGTGGTGGTGGTTGTTTGATTGAAGCCGACAGAGAAAAGTGGAAAGACACACACATGAGATGACCAAAGCGGGCGGACGTGCAAATAGGAAAAGTTTTTTCGCGAGATCGTTGCAACAGCCTTAGAGACGTTGAAAGAGAAATGGAAAGAGCACATATTTAAAAAAAAAACGTATCTTGAGGAGACAACTGAGACCAGAAAGGGAGAGAGAAAACGCGCTCAGCAAACAGATCGATACCGCAGAAAAATGGAGAGAGACGCAGAGAAGATAGCCAACGATCCGCTGCTCTGTACAATAGCCCTTTCACCTTTTTTCTTCGCTAACCGTCCCTGAAAGCTTTCCAGGAAGGACACAGGGACTGAGGAGGAAAAACAAACCAATGACTGTTCGGAAGAAAACGAAACGCCGCCGGGAGAGGGAGAGAGAGAAGAAAAGGAAACCGAAAGTCCCCCCCCAAACAGAATTCCCCC
>JAHBMJ010002422.1:85195-100496 GCA_018398765.1 Chromera velia | reverse complement strand
TAGCTCTGGCGACAGATAGACATAGCGGGAAGGCCTTAGGGCGGAACATATCAATCAATCAATCAATCAATCAATCAAAACCTTGACATAGCGGGAAGGCTTAGCGCGGAACCAATCAATCAATCAATCAAAGCTAGACAACCATGTTGATTGCTTTTTTATTGTCAAACTCTAGCTTTCAATGCTATGCAATGCCAGCGGCAATGTTTTTCATGCTCAGTAAAAATCCTAATATTTACCTTTAAGCAAAATCTAGGCCCACTGGCATCGCCTGGCCCAAAACAATAAATCAATCAATCAATCTAATTTAAAACTTTAAGTTCAGTAAATTTTAGAATCTTCAGATTAATTACATAGTATGTGGTGATATAATGACTGTGTAACATTGTAGCAGCAGTGCCGCAGCACCAGCTTTTAAAAGAAATCGACTGCCAGCAATTATCTGAGCAGTGAGCAACATAAATGCCCCCGGGCAATTTCAGCGATAAAACCTGCATGACAGGCTGCATCGGAGTTAAGGAACAATCATTGTGGGAATCATGATTGAACTGTACGTGGGATGCTAAGAAGTTTGCGGATCAAAGGAGCAAAGCCAGGAGCGACCAATCGAAATTGCTACTGAGGCAGGCAGGCTGAAAGTCTTTCAGCACCCCTTTTGGCGAGAATTCCTGCAAGCCTTCCATGAAGCTCGATCTGTCTGACTGCAGGCTTTGTTCTCCTTTTCTTCCACGAATCAAATACACAAACCCAACCCCGAGCCCTTTTCTTCTGATCGAACCCCCCTCCCTCAAATCTGGCAAGGACACGATGAAGACTGCCGTCCTCTCCTCTTAATAATTCTCCCATGCACCAGATGCCCACTGACAAATTCCCTCTCCGATCTTTTCCCCCCCCCTTCCCCTCTCATGCAGGTACGTCTGCATGGCCGAAGACGACACAGATTCATTCGATCGATCAGTCAAGAGGGCTTTCTCTTCTCCCACGCCAACATGGCCTGAATCCCCCCCTTACTCGAAACCTTAAAGGCACGAATGTAATACCCAGTACCCTGGCCTTGCCCACTGATGGGGGTGACAATCTCAGCCACCCCATCGCTGTACGATTGGGCCCCGCCAATCTCCTCCTTCTTCCCATCAGCAAACGTCGCCTCCAACTTCCTCAGGGTGCCAGAGCCCCCCCCCGTAGCAAAGGTCAGTTTGATGGAGAGGATTTCGGGGGCCCGGGCCCCCTCCGATCCGATTTCGACGTCTACACAATTCGGGGTGTCTGATTCGGATGAGGAGAGAAGAGACTCAGGAGAGTTTGAGGGGTCCCTAGACTGACTGAGTCTCTTCTCACCCCCCAGCTCTCTGTCAGAAAGGAGAAAGTTGGAAAGAGCTGAAGGCAGGGCGGAGAGGGTTCTGTTGTTGCCTGTGGGTGGCACTGCTTGTCGGGGAGGGACAGAGACGATTTGGGAATCGGATCCTGTCTGCAAGGTGACAGGGTACGTGGCTTTGTTCGTCCAGACGATCGACCCGTCTCCCTGACGCATCCCAAAACTGACATAGTCAAGCCAGTTTCCCCTGCATGACTTTATCTTTACAGGGACCCCCTGCACCATCTCTGTATTCTCTCCATCCCAAATAGGACAATGGAAACCGTTATCGCTATTCTCAATGACGGTGTATGGCGCAAAGGGACCTACCCACAAATACTTCCACTGATCGATCGGCTCAAAGTCCCACCAAGCCTTGGTTGGCGCGGCGGGGGCAAAAGCTGAGGTCATGTTAAATAGGGGGGAGAGGAGACGGGCGTTTGCATAGTCGTTGTCCCCTTTCACTCTCTGTGCTATGCCGTCTCTGGTCTTCAAACACGTCTGCTTGGGCCCCTTTCCGTGTTTTCGGTAAATTTCGACACTGGGCGGTGAGTGTCGGTGTGTTACTCTGCACCACCCACCGCCTTTGTGTCCGTTGTCATCATGCTCCAGCTTGAAATTTTTGGGGTCGCCTTCGAAGTCTTTGATCGTGTTCAACAATGTAGTTGTGAGGAACTCGTTGTAACTTGCAACTGTCTCTTTCAACTTCTGCCCTACCCCCTTCTCACAAATCAAATTAAACCAATCGAGCCAACACCAAGCAGACTGCTGAGTGTCAAACTTGTACCACTTGACTTTCAGAGCAGCGAGGTGGAGAGTCATGATCGAGACAAGATACGGTAACAGGGGAACAACATAATCCCTGCTGTGCTCCTTCAGTGTGAGGAATGCCTCTGAGGCCTTGTTCGCCGCCTCATTGATATCAAAGAGCTTCTGGCTGCGGTCAAAATCGTTGAGCTTCGACTTGATGTACGCGATTTTGCCTTTCAGCTCATCGCTGTACCAGTCCTTTATCTCCTGCACAACGAGCTCTTTGACTCTCTCCTCAATTAGAGCCCATACATCGGTGGAGGAGGAGGGCCAGAAAATGTTAATCAGAACGCTGATCTCCGTACCAATGACAGGAATCTTTCCTGCTGCGTATCCAACCAGCGACTGAATCGCTTTCTCTACGTCGAAATCATACGACGTGATTGCAGCATTCAGAGACGGAGATTCGACAAGAGAGGGAGACGCTGAATCAGGTGCCCCTCCTGCGAGCACGGTCTCATTTCGGAGACCAGAGACCCTTAAGCTGTCTGCGCTGAGAATTGGACTGCTGAGCTGTTTTTTGCTTTCCACGAATTTCAAAGCGTGAACAGTCACCCCCCCAAAGAAAAGAAGAAGGAGGGACGGTAAGGGTACCCACATGATACGGAGCACGTGTGCGGACCGTCGCGACGCTTGCTGGGCAATCCAAGGAGAGCTACTGTGACTCTGGTGCACGATTCGGTCATACTAAGTTATGTTGAGTCCCCACGAATAATTAAGGGGCTATAAAGGGCTGTAGCTTTCAATAGCTTTCATGATCTTTCATGACATCTCACAGTTGATGTTTCGCAGTGAATCATAAGTGAATCGCATTCAGTTAATTCAATGGCGTCGGCACTCGCGGCGGCGCACGCGGACGCGCGCGCCCCTCAGCCGACGCCGGTCTGCCCGCCGCCGCCGACGCTCAATATTGATCTGCGTGAATCAGACTTAATTTTTTTTTTTTCTTAAATTGACGAGCGCTTTTCTGCTTCAATGGTTCCAGGAATCAATGATCAATGATTGTGGGGAGTTTCACAGAACTCCGCTGGCTTGCTGTCACTGCAAGCCTGACCGATCAGCTGGACAGAGATCACTCTTCGTACAGATCAGGAGAAGGTACTCATTGAGTGCCCGCAGTGGGTGCATGCAGGCTTGTGCAGCTGCTTTGGGAGTCAAATTCGATTCGTCGTTTCTGTATAATTCCACTGGAACTTCTTGCCTGTGAGGCCTTGAGAAATCCAGTCAAAGAGCCGCGATCACTCACTGCAATGCAGGTCTGCTTGAGTGGTGCTCACAGGGCGAGACAGTTTTGCTCTTCGTAGCTCGTTCCAGTCCATTCGCTTTCGCCTTGACCATGCACTGTTGAGAATATATAATACATTTCACCGTGTGAGTGCGTACAGGACCCAGAGGCGCAAGCGAACGACGACGCCACGTTCGGCATCCACATCGACGTGGTGGGAGTTCCAGAAGGTCCGTGCATGCATGCGCAATTAATTAGCTTTTTCACGGGGAGTGCGAAAAAGCTAATTAATTGCCCCGTGAGAAAGCTAATTAAAGGTGGGAGTTCCAGAAGGTCCGTGCATGCATGCGGATGCATGCGTGCGGGCAGCCGTCTTCTGCGGTGACAGGAAGTAGGGAAGGACGCGAGCGTTCTTCATCACCATTGTCGTTTCCCAATGTTTGCCTGCGTGCAGGTGAAAAGGATGCTGGGGCCCTGAGCGCGAGCAGCCGCTTTCGACAACCGAAGGTCAGTCAATTTTGAATGCAGGGGAGGGTGCATGCATGGGTCAGAATCAAGGTCAGACAATACGTAGAACCATCGCACTGGAAGCAGCAGCAGCTCATGCAGGACGGCAGCTTGTTGTGTCTCAAGCCGACCGCAGATCTTCGAAGTCAGATAGACAGCGTTACCGGCAGCACGCTGACCGGCGGATGGATAGCCGTGTGTGCCTATTTTAATGGCACGTGTATATTAATACACAGAAAAGGCAAGACAGAGAGCCATACAGGCCTGCAACCAGACACACGTACACGTGTGTGTGTGTGTGAGAGAGAGAGAGAGAGAGAGAGAGAGATTTCGCCATTCGCACAGAGCATCACTCCTGAACGTTCCCATTCTAACAACCGATGAATGGTGCTCGTGCAGCACTCTGAAGAGGACGCTGAGAGAGAGAAGGACGAAGAGCCGATCAGAGAGCTGGGAGAGTTGGAAGATGAAGATTTTGAGAAGATGATAGACGAGATCGATGCGGAGGGAATGAGGAAAGAAGAAGAAGAGAAAGAGGGAGAGGAACAGAAGGATTCTGAATCTGTGGATGGACCCACGGAATGCGTTTCGGTTAGTGCGCTTTTTCTTTTCTCTGCATGGCAGCCCAACGCTGCCACCCTGAGGAACTATCTGTCTGTCTGTTCATGGCCGTGGCTATCGCTCCAGCTGTCTGTATTGGATTCTGCCATCCTCTCTTACGTGTCTGCTTGTGGTGCTCTCTGTCCGTCTCTGTGTATGCATGTCGCTGTATGGGCCCTCTTTATGCAGCAGCTGTTTGACTGAATGCTGTCACACGCATGAGCTTTCACGATGAACTTTTGGCTGTCCCGTTGGCTACTGCTTGTGTTGGACTGAATGTCTGAATCGTTTTTGAAAATTCCGTTTTCTGATCTTCTGTGGAACTCCAAATTTTGCGTTTTCTGATCGTCTGTGGAACTCCAAAATTTGCATCTTACAGGGGAAAGACCCGAGCGAAGAGAAGTGGCTGGACCTGCTTAACGAAGAGAGGCCGGTTGTGTTTAAGGCCTGGCCGGAAACAGATGAGGTTCTGAAGAAGAAGGAGGTGTCCAGAATATTGGAGACAGAGGAGAGACAACAAAAAGCAAAGAGACGGAGACGGAAATTGTTAATCGTGACTTTAATTTTGGCATTTGTTTTGGTTGTAGCGGTGCTCGGCGTCATTTTGTGGTCAGTTCAATGAAATGACTTTTGGTGTGTCTTCTTCATGTGTGTGTGTGTGTGTGTGTGTGTGGTGTGTGTGTGTGTGTGTGTGTGTGTGTGTGTGAGAGAGAGAGAGAGAGAGATTTGGTGAAAGCTTTGTGCTGATGCACATTTTGGCATTGCTCAAAAGCTGACAATTAATTCGGTCATCGGTTTCTGCATAGTCTGTCTGTGCCTCATGCACTCTTTTTGGAATTTCCTTCTGTTCCGTTGTGTTGATGTTGAGCTCGAGGGGGTGCGTCAATTTCTTTTCTCTCTCGGCAGCCCTTCAGATTATTTTTTCTTCTCCTGTAACTACACTAATGTTTCTATCTCTAATGTCAAAAGGGATCTTGTGTGCATTTTTTTTTTTCTTCTAAGAAAAATTTTTTTGGACTCTTCTGTTGAATGCAGGCTGTTTGTACTTCCTTTCATACATTTACTTTCATACGGAATTCTGAATACATTTACTTTCATACATCTACTTTCATACACTTACTTTCATACCCAAAAAAAACATTCTTTTGGACTCTTCTGTTGAATGCAGGCTGTTTGTATTTCACGAGTCAGAAGGAGGAGGCTCAAAAAAAGTCGAGATGAAACTTCAGATGGCAACTTCGGGTGGAGGGGCGAGTGGGTCATCGGTCAGCGCCGCAGCATCAGACAGCCTCGCCACTGCAGCTGGAGAGGGTGTGAAGGCCTTCCTGGAGGAGACCGGGTACAGTCCGGAGGGGGTCGACGTGGAAAGCAGTGATGGACGAAGAATGCTGGAGGCACAGGGTTCTTCTTCGACAGGCAACATAGAGGCTGTCAGTGAGTCGTGTGGTGGCATTCAATGCATGGCTTTGTGGGTGATTTTTCCTCATGCAGGGTTTGACACTTGTTTTGGGTATTGTGCTTTTCACATTCTTTTCTTGTTTCCACTGCTTCGCCAGTCAGCTTTTTTCTCTGCTTTGTTCCTCCTGTTTCTGCTTCTTCCGGATTGTACTGCTGCCTCTACGTCTGCAGCCTCATTTCTTGTGCCCTCTATATATGACACCAACCAACCACGTGGGGGGGACTTCAGATTCGAATCCTCCGTCCGGCTACTCGCAGGGGTGACAGCGATTGAATTTAGAGAACTCTCTGTCCGTCTGTGTCTCTTGACACAATTTATCAGATCCAATGTGAATGACTGAGCGACCTCGTATTCCAGCGGTATCTTTCTCTGAAATTAAGTATCCGATCTTTATCTTTTTTTTCCATTTTTGCCGGGGGTTCCTGCAGGCTGCACTCCGTCAGCTTCTTTCCACCGTCACGCTCCTGGTGGCTATTGTGGTTCCTTCTTCAGAACAGGGCAGCGTGAACAGTCTCCTGGCCCAAGTCGGGGAGGAACAACAGGGGGGCACGGGGGGGGCTTTACTCTCTGGATTCACTGCAGCCATCCAAACAGCGGCATCCCAGAGAGGCCTCTCGTTGGCCTATGTGGGCATCTCGGAGATCGGGTCTTCGGGGGCGGGGGGGAGCTTTGATCTGAGTGCTGTGGTACAGGATGCAACTGAGAGGGAGAGTGCTGCCTCAAGCACCGAAACGACAGAAGCAGTGGAACTGGGTCAGCAGTCCTTTTCTGACCTGTAGTGCTCTGTCTGGTTTAATTCGATGTGTCTTTGTGGGCGTTCTTTTGTGAGGTCTTCTTTCGATTCTCCCTTTGTCTCTTTCTCTCTCTCTTTGTCCCTTTCTCCCTTTGTCTCTTTCTCTCTTTAATTGTCTCGCTCTCTCTTGGAGAGTTGGGGGGTTGAATCAGGGAGCTTGTGCATGTGTTTGTCTGTGTATGACGGAGCGAGAAATTTCCAGAAGGTGTTTGAAGACACGAAGTCAAAGTGCACACTGGTCCCCAAGCACCGGCAAAAGGGTTGCAGATCGAAGACCGTTGAAAGTAAATGCATGCATCGTTTGTTTGTTTGCAGCGAATCTGTGCTTAGCAAACCAGCGGGTGTTCTCCAACACGTGTACTGCCTGTCCTGCTGGAACGACAAACGCTGCGGGAGATGACGCCTCGGGCAGTGACACTACGTGCGACGGTGAGTGCGTGAGCCCATGAAGCTTCCAGTCTCTTTCTCCCCCCCTTCCCCCTTCCATCATCTCTTCCCTCCATGCCCCTCTCTTGCAAATCTCCTCGTCCCATTTCATCTTCGCTCTAGACTGCGTCTCTGATTTATATGTGCAGTCTTACGCGTATCCTAATATCTCATTGCAATATTCCCTTTCGCTTGTCTCCTCGCTCTCGAGTCTTGTAAAGAAGGGCGCCCGCAAAAAGAGAAAGAGAAAGAAAAGGGGAGGAAAGACAGTGGAACCAACCAGAGTGGATCACGCTAGAGAAAGGAAAAAGGAATTAGAGAGAAGTGAAAAAGTCAAAAAAAGAAACCGAAAAAAAAGGGGAAAAAGTGAGGGTCCAGAAGATACATGAGTCTTTCGATGTTGAAACACTCCCGTTGACTGTTGCAGTACATGCTAGGGCATACACAGATAGACCCAAACCGCAGTTTCCAAACTTCCACTAATCATTCCACACAGCGTGTTTCTTATCCAAATTTGCATCAGCAAACCTTCTGCTTGATGCACCTTTGCAGCAACTCTCTGCTCAGCAAACGAGAGGGTTGTATCCAACGCGTGTACGGCCTGTCCTGCGGGGACCACAAATGTGGCGGGCGACGATGCTTCTGGAAGTGACACGACTTGCGACGGTACGTGGGCCCATGAGAAAAATGCATTTCTTTTCCATCTCCTTACCTTTCCTCCTCCGTTGCTTCCTCCCTTTCTTCCCCTTTTTTTGCGCTTTCGCTCTTCACACTGCGTTGCGGATTTGCACGGTCCTGCACACATACACACGGGTGCTTGCCGCGTCTAATTGTGTTTCTCTGCATGGTCGCGCTCATGTACACACACAAAAGGCACAGAAACGGGCAGTTCGAAATGGAAAGGGAAAGAAATGGGACCAAGCCGAGGAATGGGAGAGAGGTTTTTAGAAAGACGGCAGCTGAAAGAAGAGAAAGCTAGACAAAGAGCCAGAAGGGAAGCAAGTTGGAAAACAGAAAAAGGAATACATAGGGTCTGAATAAGGACACTTTTGTCAAGTTGTACCTTTCTGTAGACACTCTTGCTTCGAGTGTGTATCCACATACACGAGAGCAAGCACATCAAATCATTTGATTGGTCTCGTCGATCCAACAATCACAAAACACGCGTTTCAGATCCAAATTTGCATCAGCAAACCCTCTGAATTCTCGATGGTCGGCCCCTTGCAGCAACTCTCTGCTCAGCAGACCAGAGAGTAGTGTCGAACTCGTGTACGGCATGTCCGGCCGGTACGACGAACGCGGCCGGAGACGATGCATCCGGCAGTGACACGACATGCGACGGTCAGTTCTCTTTTTCAACTTGTCTTTTTTTCCTTTTGCGTTCCGATCGGTCCAGAAACGTAACTATTTGTTGTCACGTGTTGGCATGTCATTTTCTCTTTTGCTCATCTGACTTTTTACAAAACTCCCGTGGGTACACAAGCACGTCAGAAGCAGAGAGAAAAGAATCAGTCAAGAGACAAGGAAGAAAGATATGGAAACATGCAGACGCATAGCGGAGTTACATCACGGGATATCAGTCACATGGGACACAGAAGACAAACAATTGTCGTCACGGAATGAAACGAATACAACGCTAGACGCGCTCATCACTTCCATCCAGACGTTCGTAGAGATTGGAAGCAGATCCCGAATAGCTGTCTGGGCCGACATTGGTGGAACCCAACGTTGTGCTCTCTCGATCCATGTGATGTTGCAGCGACGCTTTGCGCAGCCAACGAGAGGGTCCTGTCGAACGCCTGTGTTGCCTGTCCCTCTGGACAGACCAACGACGCAGGGGACGATGCATCGGGGTGGGACACCGAGTGCGACAACTAAGTGGAGCATCACTTGGATGAGCGCTAGAAGAGAGACTTTCCGTATCAGAGTCCCGAATGCCTTTCTTTCTATGTGTCGATCGCGCATACCGGCTCTCTAAGAACGCACGCTTGTTATATATCCTCTCGCATGCTTGGCAGAGAGAGGATGGAGTGATAGAGTGTGCTTGGCTTCCTGCTGAGCGTCTACAACCACTGTGTATACAGGCAGGGTGTCACTGGTGTTTTGTTGATCAGGAGTGATCTCGCATGCATGGGCCCATGACTTAATTCTCCGTTGGGGGTAGAGTCGGGGATCCCGTGGAGGTTCACAAGGGGGAGCAGGGACCGTTGCTAGTGATGAGGAAGTCAGCAGAGGGAGGACAATAGTCTTTCTGGCCGGACAGGGGAGATGGTCCTTGTTTGAGGAAGAACTTGAATCATCAAGCCTTCCTTCCGGACATACACACACCCGGTGTTGCAACCGGTCAAGCGGTTGCTAGCTCTGTGGCGCACGGGGCCGGCTCTTTCGGACTTTCGCGGTGTGCGATTGCAGTGGAATCTGCGTTCAGGCAAAAACGCATAATTGGAAGGTAGCTTGCGGAAACAACTTGACCTAGCAACTTGAATTTGTGATGGAAGAAAAAGTTAACGGAAGCTGGCTGAGACGGAAAGTACAAGCGAAAAGAGGATACCCGTGAAAGCTCCCCCCAAAGATGTCCCCATGAGTCTGACTAGAGTCATGCGGGCAGCGAAGAGAAGAGAAGAAACGGATTCGCAAAGCCTCCATGCTGACTTCATCTGCATAAAACTAAAGTTGCAAGCGAGGCATCAAGCAGGTAACAGCTTTTTTGAATCAATTTTGACTTGAAGTTGTAGTCTGTACCAACTTAGGGGGCTGTCCAGATTTTCTAAAAGAATACTTTACAGGATCGACAATTTTCTGTGTCAAATTCATTAGCGTACATTCTGTGCTAGATTCTGTGAACAGTTGATGGGGGGAATTCAGCAAAACCTCAAAATAAGTTGAATTTATATTTTTAGAAGGGGAGGAAAATTAATAAAACCTAGACCTTACTTTAAAAAGTTATACAACTTGAATATGATAACTCTTCTATATTTGTTTTCTGTAACTATAAGTCTTTTTTCATTTTTGAATGGGAAAACGTTCACGATCACGAAAAGGATGAAGGAGGACAAAAGCATGTCGAAGCAAGTCGAGGAATGAGTGGGGTCAGGGACGGCACATAAGCATACTTTGCATGTCTATCTCCCACTCGGTTCGCACCGAGACTCAATATCCAGTCAGACCTGCGAACACATCACGAAGATCGATTAATGTCCTGAAGCATCCTCAAAGTGTAGCTATAAGTTAACCATTTTTTTTAAACTTAGTAGTAAAGTGGATTTAAAACTAGATTTAACATTGAAATTCAAAGATACGGTTTGATAGTTTTTTTTACGATTCATTTTGTACAACTATGATTATGTTTATTTAGATTGTTCTATAAAATTGCAGGATTGACATTGAATTTAAGTGATGTTTATACTTTCAATTTATATTTTTTAATTTGTTAATGATCTAGTGAATGATACAAAAACTGATAAATGCATATGTTAAAGCCCTAGTCAAAGCCATTAATGATTGATTTAGGCCTAAATATTCAGATAAGTTATGTTTAACAGTTTGAAACCGTTGTTGCTCAATCAATCCCTCGATCGATGCATCAGGCTCTGACTTGTCTTTCAATCGAATCAAACTTTTTTAATTTCTCCCGAAAAATATTTTGATTTGATTTGTTTTGCCCCCACGACTTAAGTGTGCTGCATAATGATATGCGAAACTTCATTTCAACTTGAATTACCTTATCAGCGTATGTTTTCAAACTTATTGATTCCCCGTCTCTCATTTAAGGAGTTCCACAAGTGTGTCTTCTTCTTCATCCAATAATTGTCTGACCTCCCCCTTTGCTTCCCCTTTCAGCTCTGTCTGCTTCTGTTTCCACTCTGCCCACTTCTCTTTATCAGTCCGGATGGCAAGATACTTCTCCACCACCCTCTGCAGCCCCTTCTGAGGATCAGCATTCAGACCAAGGGCAGAGATGTCCTCGGGAATCCATTTGTCCCACTCCGCTTGCACTTTCCTCTTCTCTACAAGCTCCAACTTCCTCACTGCCTCTGTCTCTTTCTCATCTGAACTCTTTGAAGAGACAGAAGAGGCAGAGAACAATCCCCTCCCTTTGCTTGTTTTCTCCACCTGCAGTTGTTTTTGAATTTCGTCCTCCACATCGTCCATTAGGTTCTCCAAGTTGTGTGCCAGCACGAGGACTCGCACTCTCTTTTTTGTTAACGGACTCAGTGACACGCTGTAAGTCTTGTCCATCTCTTCGGACAAAACCGTATCCGTGACGCTGTGCAAGTACTGAACACCCTCAGCCAGAAACGACACAACAGGCGCCATCTTTGCAAACGTCAACCCAACGCTAATGCCCAAGGATGCCACCTTGTTGGCTGTAGCCTTCGCACCCCCCCCGCTCTTTTTCATCGCATACGTGTCAATCTTACTCTCCGCCCAATTGGCAAACATAGAATTGGCCACGGCCATGCCGATTCCAATAATGAGAGGGGAGGTTCCCCCCAATGTGATCAGAGATGCCGCTACCCCCACTGCACTTCCCACGCTTGCAACTGCGACTTTCCCCGCGATTGCGAGTTTATTTGTGCCCTTTGCAGCCTTTGCACGGGCCTCCGAGACTTTCCACTGGAATCTCTCGTTGTACATTCGATGGGTCCACCCAATAATGTCGTTGTAGTCGGTCGACTGATTCTCAAACAGGGCCTCCTCAAACGTGTCCCAGGCTGCAAAAGCGCACATCTGCTTGACAAATTGCAGTTCTTTTTCGGCTTTCAGCTCGGCCTTTTTCTTTGACAGAGATCTCCTAGCATACTTCTGGATAGCCAAATTTTCTGTCACCATCACGAACGTCTGACAGTGCTTGCGTATGTCCAGCATCATTTCTGTGAACGCACTTCCGAGCGTCGCTATCAGCTTTTGGGTGGCTTGGCGCTCGTGATGCGCACGTTGATCCTTTAGACCCTGCATCAATTTGTCAAGTTCGGCGAATTCCTCTTTGGGAATCTTCCAGTTGGGGTCATACTCCGGCAGTTGGTCGGTGGTTTTGTTCTGCAGGGGGTCATATGTGCGTGCGTCAGATTTGTACGTCCTGTGTACAAGTGGGTCCCAGTCTGCGTCGAAGATTCTGTCCTCCTCCTTCTTCCCGTGTGTCTGGTCTGTCTCTTCCCAGATGTCTGCCGCAGGGGACCAATGGAATTCGAAACCGTCAGAGTCGGAATCTGGGGGGTCAGATGCGTCGTAGGAGGGCAGGGAATTCTGGTTGCTGTAGGAAGGGGGGCTGTCGTCGTCACCGTACGTTGGGAGGGGTTCTTCTTCAAGACCGTAAGAGGGTGGGGGGGCGTCGTGCTGATCGTCGTGCAAGGGAGGGGGGGGATCCCCGTACTCGTGCATCGGAGGAATGTCGTCGTCACGATCGTAAGAGGGAGGGGGGGCATCGTACATGGGGGGGNGTATGTGTGGGGTGGGGGGGGATCCTCGTCTGTGTACATGGGGGGAGCTTCATCGTCGTCGTATGGAGAGAAGGCGTGGAGGAGCTGGCGGTGGTCTCTCTGGCTTTCGCGGTGCACCAAGGCATGCACTTCAAACTTGAATAGGCCCAGCGTGAGGCATCCATAACAGAAAGAGAAGAGAGTCACAGAGCTTCGCATGGCTTAGATGCTTGGATGGTTGTGGGAGTCGTATTCTTGGGGAGTTACAGGTGGGCTATTCCGGTCCAAGTGCATGTATATATACGTCTACACATCTGTTTTTTCATGCAGAAGGATGGAGACAGCAACATGCATGCATGTATGGGAATCGATTGATCTACTGCGCTGAGTGTTGCTCGATGTAATCTCTGCAAATGGTCAGCTTACCCAGTCAGACACAATTTGGTCTAGGACAGAGGATGGACCTCAGGTGCAAAGAGTCAAGACGGGTCTGTCAGATTGTAAGCAACTTGAGCAATTAATTATATATGTGCATGCGGTACGTCATGCAGCTAGGGCATGTCGATCGCTGCATGCGAGCTCAAATTTGTGCGTGCGTCAATTCTGTTAGTCTTTTAGCTCGGCATTTTTAGCTCGGTCCGTGCATGTCCGTGCATGCATGGAGCTGTATATGCATGCATGCAGCTATATGCAGCTCCTTTGGAACTCCAGTGTCTCCATGCGCAGAATTAAGAGTCGCTCTCAAATTCTTGCCCCTGGCTCTCTTCTGCAGATTTTGATGGGGTGAAGAACCCTTCCGCATCGTTCTTTGTGTGCAATTTTGCTGATCCCCTGCTTCCATTTTTCCAGGGTCTGCTTGGGTTTGGCGCGTGTGTTGCCGTACAAAATTGAATCCGGCAGTCTCCCGACGTGGTGCTCTTCCATTCAGTCTGCTGTTTCACAAGTCTTTTCTGTCCTTATACCGCCGTTCTGTACTTTACTGTCTGAATCTTGTGTGGCCGTATCTCTTTGGCAGGATGAAGACGGAGAATCGTCCCAAGCTCACGTTCAAAACCTCGGACACGCCGTATTGGCTCTCCCAACGCTATCATGTCTTTGCTTGGGCACCAGAAGAGCATCATTGTCTGATTGACTGGGAGTACGGTGTGTGGAGTTCAAAGGGAAATGTGAGGAGTGTGGTGAGGGTTGTGGAAGCAAAAACTCAGTCAGAGATTGACTATCTGAAATCATCCAAGAGCTCATGTGAATTAGAAGAGAGACTGCGGGAGAGAGACGTCTCTGTTGTTGTCTCCGATCAGAGACGGCGAAGAGATCTGGTCCGTCAGAGAGACAAATCCTTCGTTCTGCTGCTGGAGATCTGCGCAGAAGAGGGAGCATCATGGGACTATGAGGTCACTTTGCACCAAATGAAGAGAGACCTCCTTCCCCCCCTCAACCCCCCAAAAGAGCAACCTAGAGCCTCCTCCTCTTCCAAAGCCGAGCCAAGCAATCCCATTCAGACGCCCAAGGAGAGCACACCAGTACGAAACACGACGCCAACCACCGCCGCGCAAGATTCAAAGCCAAGTACCGTTGTGCCCGATACTTCGAAGCCGAGTACCGTTGTGCCCGATACTTCGAAGCCGAGTACCGTTGTGCCCGATACTTCGAAGCCGAGCACACCCTTGCCAGAGTCGAAGCGGAGCACTGCAGTGCAGCATTCTAAGCCAACCACCGCCGCCCAAGACTCCAAGCCCAGCAGCGCCGTGCCTGACAGTTCGAAGCCGAAGCCAAGTGCTACCGTGCACGAGAAGAAACCGAATACGGCGGCCAAGAAGGCAGACCCCCGCCTCGCTGTGACCCCCCCAAAGCCTGCCGAAGGAGAAGGAGGCAGGCCGAAACCGCCTGTGATCAAACTCAAATTGAAGGATACATACAAATACGTCAAACCGCCTCTGCAGCGAAAGATGACAAAGACCAAACGATACCCCCCCCCTGATAACATGACCCCCCTCCCCCATAAGAAAACCGTCAACCCCCCCTTTCCACGCCCCGAGGAGGCAGGTCCCGATCCGGTTGGGGGGGTGTCCGTCTCCGTCTCCGACGACTACCCTGTCGGGATGTGCGACCCCGGCCCACGTGACGTTGTTGGAGACCTGCTGAGCCAGGCCAACAGTCTAGAGGGGCCTATAGAGGAGGACATCCTTGAAGCCTCCAAGAGAGGGAACATCCCCAGAATAAAAGCCCTGTTGAAGAACGACATCTCACCCAATATTCGGGATGAGCACGGCAACACCCCCCTTTTCTGGGCTGCCTACAGAGGCCGCAAGGACGTAGTCAAAGTTCTCATCCGAGGGGGAGCTTGGATCAATCTCTCGAATCGGGAGAAGCGCACACCTCTCCACGCAGCCGTGTTTGAAGGTCACATGGATATTGTGAAGATGCTCTTGAGAAGGGGGGCAACGGTGGAGGCGGTGAACATGAAGGGCGAGTCCCCTCTTCATGAGGCGGCACTTGCAGGCAACATGCAGATGGTGAAGGTATTGTTGGACAACGACGCACCAGTGAATGCGACGTCGACCAATGGAACGACGCCGTTGATCTTCGCGTCCGAAAAGGGACACATTTGCATCGTGCAGATGCTCCTCCTCAGAGGTTTGTGTGTGTGTGTGTGTGTGTCTGCGTGTCTGTGTGTGCGTGTGCGTGTCTCCCTTCCCCCCCCCCCCCC